>VWZD01001544.1:1754327-1914445 GCA_013396695.1 Sakesphorus luctuosus | reverse complement strand
GGCTCCCCTTTTCCCAGGAATGTCTCAGTGCCTTACAGGCTGCCCAGCAGAGCAGCTGGCACGGGCACAGCCAGCCCTGGGGCCAGGCCTGCTCTGGCACTGCTGCCATCAGGGGGCACCTCAGCTTGGCCTGCCCTCCACACTGATCCTGTCCCAGAGAAACCCAGGGGTGGCACAAGGAATGCACCAAGTGATGTGCCAATACACCAAAGCAACAGTGTCTGTCAGGAAAGCACTTACAGTCGGTGTGTTCCCTGCTCTGGCTTCACGTGGAACATGGTCCAAGCAAGGCTGTGTCATACTGGAAACTGAAAGATTAATGCAGCAATTTATATTTTCCAATGCCTAAGATGCCATTAATTTAAAATCTGTGTCAAATAAATTTGGATACAAGTTCCCAATGTCCTGTGCTTAGATGAGAACCAACAAGTTGAGCTGAAAACTGTTGGGACTTGCTTTCCAATTTCCTTCCAAGTGGAAAATGGCATCAGTGTCCCAAAATGCCAAGAGCTGCCAGACTCCCTGGGAGCTGGAGCTGCCCCCGTGGGTGGCACTGCACAGGGGCAGAGGAGCCGTGCCAGAGCACCCCCCACCCCCAGGGACAAACAAACAGATCCACCCCACTCACCTCAAGGAACCAAAGTGTACTTTATGTCTATAAGCTTTATTGATACTTGGGGTTCTGGGGCCGTTTTTTTTTCTTTTTTGTTGGGTTTCTTATTCCACAGACCTAGTTCAGTACAGCCCATCAATGTACAGCTGCCTGTCCTGGGCTGAGCCAGCGCTGCACACAGCACAGGGAAAGAGGATTAGTTTTAGATCCATACATAGCAGCTTACAATACTTAAGATGATGAAACACATGGCAGTCAAAACAGTTATTTTTTCCTCAAACACTGCGTTGCTAAAAAATTAAAGATCTGTGAAATTGCACTGCAATGTCAAGGGCTTTGCTATTCCCTGACCCTCCCCGTGGAAATCCAATGAGTATTTTCCCCCTTCAAAGATGAACTTCCCATTGATAAGTTGCTTTGGGCTTTTTTATTCAGTTTTGTGCTTCAACCCAAGGATCACTTCCAGCAGCTCTCCCAGGATTATTGGACACTCAATCCCACACTTACCTATTGGTCTCTAGGGTTTTTTCCTTAGAAATGAGGCAAACTCAGAGACCCCTAAAAACACTGCAAGGCTTATCTGAAACATGACTAAAACCCACCCAAGAATGGCTTTGGAGGCTCAGCTGCACTTGCCCACGTGCCCCACAAGGAGCATTCCCATGGCCCAGCTGTCCCAGCCTCATGGGCCTGTGATACTGATATAAAACCAAACTTCAATACACACATAGATTTATAACTGACCTTCTAAACTGCCTCGGGGGGTACCTGCACCTCACAGCTGCTCGACTGAAGCACTTGCAGCCCTGACTGCCAGGACTTCACAGCTTGTCATCCAGGGAAAGGTGAGGGTGGCTGGGACTTGCCTCTCACTGTCCATGGAATTGAACACTACATTTGTTACTGGACTGAGGGGATGAGCATTATCTTCACCTGGATGCTCCATCCCCACCCACACACATATTTGTGTTTATAGACACTTTTTGAGCCCTGCCTCGTTAGACTCTCATGCAAAAAAAGGGAAAAAAGGATGGGGTTTTTGTATAAAAGCTCCAGATAAAGTGAAAGAATTATATGGCAGCAGCAAAGTGGTTGAGGTAGTCATGACAACCACATCAGTGTTATAAAACTTCCCTTCCTCTTAATCTCTGTGCAGTTCAGATAACACACCCATGAGCTGCACAATGAGAGCCTGGGCTGCAGCAACACAGAGAGAACTGGAATGTTCCAACAGCCAGACAGGGGCAGCTCAGACACTGACTCTGGGTGCTATCCAGGCTTTGGACACCAACAGCCCTACCCCAGACCCCTCCAGGGAGGGAGGGAGGGAGAGGGTTAACACTGCTTTGAAGGGAAGAAGATCAGACCCTAAATACACATATTATAAATGTGTTCAAACTCCCATGTATTTCTTTATTTCCTTCACCACCTGCTACCACGAGGGCTCTACTGCTCCAGCCCCACCACAGGGGACTCCTGCAGGATTTGTGGCTTCCCAAGAATCAACAGCCACATTTTTCTCTCAGTCTCCTCTGCTCATTACCCTGTCACCTGATTTCCAGTGTGGCAATTTAAAATGTCTCAGCCTTATCATTCAGAGTGGAAACCAAAGCACACCATAAATAAATATCCCTCTCCACCCCAGAGGGAAGTCAAGGATTTGCTTCCAGCAAAACCAGAGTGAGTGATGTCACCACCACCTCTCCAATCAATTGATGAACTCGAGAAAATTCCAAAGCTTTATAGACCAAATGTGCCAAGACTCATGTGTAGCTTCAAAGGCAAAAAAAGGTTGGCATCTGGACTCTTACAACTGAATTTACCTTCATGTACTACTATTACTGTTAAGTATAATTTACTGATAAAAATGCCCCAAACTTGTCTTTTATAATAAAATAACTACAGTCAGCAAGTGCATTTGTCCTCCTGTCTCTCAGCTATAAAGAACAATTCTGACATGTGTAGGGATTGCCATATTTGCTCTGGTGCTGCACTTACAGGCCTCCATCAGCAGTGCTGGGGAAGAGCTCCATCTCCTGGGAAACAGTGACCAGAGGGACAGTTCCCTCCTGGCTCTTCTCCAGGGCTTTCCCACAGGTGTTTCCCAGTTCCTCTCAGAAGCCCAGCTCTGGTTTGCAGCTGGCAGAGCTGTTAAATCAAAGAGGAGAGGCAGAGTAAATAGGGATGTACCAGCTATAACAATAAAATAAAAGCACCCCAAAAACTTCAGTGGGCACAGCAAAAAACACCAGAGCAACCCAAATCCATGGTATAAAATACAAGTGTCCTCAGGATAATCTTTGTCAGATCAGGTTCCCCAGTTCACGTGATGGAATCAGTGATAAAATACCAAACTATTGACCAGGGTTAGTACAGAAAAGCACATACCTGAGCCATGATGTCCAGCAGAAGAGCTGAAGTTCCCTCCCAGCTGTACAGGATGGCAATGGTGTCCCCTGGTCTGGGACACTGCACTGAACAGAGTGAGGGCTCTGGGGGCAGCCTTGGCACTGCCCCTGAGCTCCAGAGCAGCCACAGGGGGATCTCCTCACTGCCATCCATCCCAGAGGCACGAGGATGTCCTGGAGACACCAAGGAACCTGCTCAGATGGGAGTCAGGGACTCAGGGCTGTGTTGTTCCATTCTCAGGCACTCAGTTCTCCTGTACCCATTCCCAAGCCATTGGCAAACTGAACCTCAGGCCCTTCCAGGAATATTTACATTTTGCATCTCGTTATATTCACTTCAAGAGATTCCAAACAGCACTTTGCAACATGACAGTTTATGGCATCATTAAAACCACTCTGAAAATCAATTAGGGCCACAGAGTTTTCCCAACAGATTTGTCTAAACGACCTCACTCACCAACACTCACCTGCTAAACCTGCCCTGGAGCTGCTGGCTCAGGTCTGGCAGAGGCTTAGGAAATAAAACAAGACTCCAAACAAAACCAGGGCTGATAAACATCCCTTAAACAAGAACATCTTGCTGTTTCCTGAAGTGTCCTTGATATATTCTCCCCAAAGCCTCTTTTATCACCACTTGCTGCTTCATTTCCTGCCCTTGCTGCCCTGAATAGTCTTTTCTTGGTGTAATTCAAGTAAAAGACTCAACCCAAGCAGGTAGATCAAAGGCACATGCCATTCATTACAGTAATCTTGCCCTCATATCCTCACATGTAACAAAGAACCTTGGCAGAGTCCAGAAAAAAAAAATCCACTCTGCAGTTGTTTAATTTCCTTTTGCTTTTAAATACTTGTGATATGTCTCTGAGAAAAAATCCCAAACCTTTAAAGACCAAAGTCTCCTGGTGGGGAACTGGGATTTTGGGCTTGGATGGCAGAATGGTGTCAGAGGGGGGTGCCAGGCTGGCATGGACAGACACAGCCACTTAGGGATGCAGACTGTCAAATCCCCAAATGCTCCTCTGATCAAAGAGTTTTCCCAGCACAGCTTTTAATCCCCTCCAGCCTGAAGAAAGGTGAGAGCTGGTACCTCAGAAAGCAGCTTGTTCCCTTCTGGCACCCAGCCTGTCCTTTGGGATTTCCAAGAGGCAGGACAATGGATTTTAAAAATGGGTTAATTCCTGAAAAACAGGTTAAAAAAAGCACTTTCCACTGATGCTTTTGAGACTGGTATCAAGTCTGGTGTAGCACAGACCTATTGCTGTACTGAATGACCTTTGCCAGGGCTGTAAAGCTGCTGGTTTTCCAGAAATGAAGCATTTCCAGTGCCCAGGGGAAAATCAGACAAATCAGTGCCAACCTAATTACAGACAACCCCCCTCACCATGCCCAGCTTGTGTGACATCCCATGTAATGTCCTTTGGGTTAAACCCATCCATCTGGAATTCCTCAGGCATGGCTCTGTTTTGACTGCAGATACTTAAATCAAATTTGATATTTAGGCAAATTAATTGTTAAACAGCACTTGAAAGATGCAGAGTTTTCAGTTCTAATGCTGTTGAAAAGCTCATTGCAGCAGCAGCAGCAGCTTTTGTCAGCCTCTCCAAATGCTCTTTATAGGAGAGATGAATTTATAGCATTGACAATAATCACCTTGGGACAGCTGGATCAGTGGCCATGAAAGCCTGTAGAGATTCAACCAATGCTTATTAACTAATGTTAATAATATTGACTGCAGGGGAGGGGGTGGAATGTGGACTCAGCAGCCACTCACAGGCAGAGCTCAGATGCTCCAACTCTTGCAGCTCCCCAAATTAAAGTTCCCACAAATGCCAAGTTAATGTCCATGGAAGTCACTGTGTGAGTACAGAGCAGGAAAGGAGCTGTTCAGGTAAACAACCTGGATTAGGGGCCCTATAAATGGGGTTTCCAGATCCCTCTCCTGCAGTTGTACAGTTGGGAACTCACTCCCTTTGCAAAGGTATAATTAAATATTCCTTCTCCTTTGTGTTAACCTGAGCAGTTGGAGAATTGCCCTGTATTCCCTGAGACACAGAGCAGGCCCTTCTGCAGACCCTGGTGGTGAAGACCTTTGAGAACACCCAACCACAGCTGGTGTTATCGCTGCACATTGTTCCCCAGATCTCATTGCAGGACTTGCCAACCCTCTCGTTTATACACTGATGGATGAGCACAGATCCTGCAGTGGAGCCAACTGGTGCATCTCAAGAAGGAAAGCCATGAGGAATTCGGAGGGATGTCTGGAAAAGCAGGGAATTTTGGCCCTGGAGGCAGAGCTGCCAGCAGGGCCACCCTCACAGAAAGTGGGTGACAGATCCCAGCTGGAGTGGGGCAGCTCTGCCTCAGGAGTTCATCAGTGCCTGCAATGAGCCAATTACTCACCATTCATGTAAAGCTGCTTTGGTGTTGACTCGATGGCCTTGAAGGATATTCATGCAATGTGACAATGACTGCCCTGCTGTCTCCAGAAAGGATCTGTGTGAGCATCCAGCCCGGGCTGCATCCAGTCCCACAGCAAAAGCTTTGGGAATTGCAGGCAGCACTGCCTTGTGCAGCTCCACGTTCGGGCAGGAGGGAGAGATGATGGTCTGGAGGTGAAAATTTCAGGTGAAGTTCAGCCAGTTTATTTAATCTTTAATTATTCAACCCCAAAAAGCCATAAAATCCTCTCCTAAAACTTAATCTAATCTTTGTGTTGCTGTAGGGGCAGTAATTACCAGGGCACATTGATTGGAGGTTAATTGGTCAGCCAGGCCATGCCCTGCTCATGGTAATTATCCTGCCTGTGCTCAACAGGACAAGCATTAAATGATGAGAAGGGCTCCATGTTAATGTGCCACGTCCTGCTCTGGCAGGGGCAGCCCTGCAGGATAAGGAGCTCCAGCCTGGACTCACACACAGTTTAGTCAGTACTCACAGGTGCAATGAGGACATGCCCAGCCAGAGGAAGAGCTTCTCACCCAAAGGTCCCACTGCCATTATCACACTGAATTCCCACTGAGAACCTGCTCTAAACTCATCCAAAATTAACAACCACCTGTGACAATGGCAGGTCTCAAATCATCCTCAGCCTGGTGATCCAAATGCTGCTCCTTTGTAACCAGATCAATAACAACTCTGCAGCTCCAGCACCTACAAGGACCTTTTTCTTGAAGTGAATTTTTAAATGCTTAGATTTTTCACAAGGGAAAAGTTTCTTCATCCACTTTTTGTCCCTTTTGCTTTTAAATAGAGCCACAGTTTCCATCTGAAAGCACCTGTGGCAGAAAATGTCACAAGAAATAATGTACTGAGGACACAGTCTCAGCCTCTCTAAATAAGAAGAGCCTCCAGAAGTCAAAAGTTATGTCTATTTATTCCAGCCCAGAAGGAAATTTTATTTTCTCCTCTGTGTTATTAAATCAGATAATCCAAGAGGATTTTGCTGGAGTGCAAAGTTCTGGTAATGCCTTTTGCACTCCATGGGCTGTGTGGGACACGTGGAAATTAAACTGGAAACTCTCCTGCAACATGTGAGCCCTGCAGGAATCAAGTTTCCTGGTATTCTTTTCAATAAAGGCATTTGCAGGCACTTCTTTGAGCCCACCTTAGTTCCTTCCTTCAGCCTCCCCTTGTCTGTCCTTTTAAGGTTTTGAGGGTTATTTTCTATAAAATTCCCCTTCCCAAGGTCACTTCAGGCACTGCCCTGGCTGTCCTTGGCATGGCCCTCAGGTGGCAGCTCATGGGAATTAAACATCCCTCTCTGCCCTTGCTCTCCAATGGATTTTCCCAGGAACCGACCTCTTTAATCAATTTTCCCCTGCTATGAACAAGTTTTCAGGCCCTGTTAAACCTGCAAGTGCACCTTTGGGCACAGGAGCTTTTCTTCTGCCTCATCAGGCAACAGCAAAACTTCCAGCAAAATGCAGTTGGACACAATTCCTATTAACTAATGATGTCAAATTACACAACTGCCCTGGGAAAACAACAACCACCACCCCAGTCACCAATGCCCAGGGGCAGGGGCAGGGCCAGGCTCCTCCTGCTGCAATTCCCTCCTCTCCAGGGACAGGAGCAAAGCAAACCAAAAGTACCTTTTCTTCCTTCTTTTTGCCACACCACCTTCATCTCATGCCCAGCTAATTGCAAGGATGGGGCCTGCTGGTACTAAACTTACCATTATTAATTACCCTGACTCCAGTGACCACATTTCCCAGCCATTTATAATGGAAATGACTTACAATCCAATCCCACAGGCTGGTGGGACAACCAGCCCAGCCAGCAGTGCTGTGACTTACCAAGGAACAATTGCTACAGCTCAATCAGCCCTCGAGGGAAGCACCTAATAATTAATAATTAATTACATTTATCAGGCCCTCGGAAGGCTCTGCAGTTCCTCCCCACTCATTAACAGGGTCTAGATTTTTTTTCTTTTTTTCCTCCTCAAAATTCTCACTGTAAACACCCTGCAAAGGATTAAATGGAACCCCCAAACTCAGTTTCCTCAGGCTGGTACCAAAAATGTGACACCACGAAGACCTACTCAGCAAACAGCAAAGGGAGCTTCACTTCTCTGCAGTTTCAGACCCATTATTTACACTGACATCCCTTAGTCCATCTTATTTTCTGCTCCTGGGTCTGTAATTACATGTTGCCTGGTTAATGCTTACTAAAATAAGAATTTACTCCATAAACAGTGAGTTATTTTGGCTACCAAAGCAGAGGACTGAAGCAGAGGATGGGCCAAAGGGACACCAGGCCAGCAGTCCTGCTGTCAGCTCTTCTCTTTGCCAACATTCACCAACATGAGAATTCTTTACCTCAGTCCCAGGTTGGGTGTATTTTGAAGAGCAATGAAGAAACTAATAACAAATTAGACTTAGAGTTCAGTTTCTGAGCAGATGAAAAGCAGGCTCCTCCTGGGAATCCTAAATTGCCCAAAGCCCCAGTTTTTCCCCTTGAATTTGCCTGTATTGATGATCTTCCCCCAGGAGCACCTGAGGGGCTCCTGCAGCACTGAGAGCTTTAAGAATTGTTAGACCTGAATAGAACTAGAGAGAAAAATGTAAAAAGGAAAAAAATAATTGCCAAGAGCTTTTAGATACATCTTTCAAGAATTCAGGGGGAATTACCTGGGGGCTGGACTGGGAGGAGGGTGTTGAGTTCTGTTCTTCTCATCTGTTTGTCCCTCTGATCCCACGGGGGATGTTCCTGACCGGAACTGCCTGGTTGAGGTCCTTGTTGTGGAGCAGCTCAGGCTCAGGAAAGAGGGGGAATGATAAAGGTTAAGGTAAGGATTTAACACAGCTGCTTTGAAAGGCTGAGCAAAATGGGAGGGAATTGAGCCAGTGATGCAACTGGAGACAACAAAACCCTTGGGAAAAGTTTAGTCTTCCCTACAAAGCCAAGCCCAGGGGCTGGATCCGTTTCTCCCCCACCATTATTGCAAAGCACCTGTTGGATCTGCCAACAGTTTGCTGAGATGTGACCTGGCACAGCTCAGGCTGTGCTGCTCAGGTGGGAGCCCTCACAGCCTGTGCTTGGGGTGCTGAGGAACATCTGAACATCTGCAGGGAAGTTGTTTCCATGGATACTCCACCTCCAGCCCTGCTGGGCTCCAGCGAGTCCCTCTCGGCTTTGGCACAGGCTCAACATTTTTATAAAACTAATTCATTCTGCAAAAAGCACAAGTGAGGAAAAGAATTTACTTGACGGGGCAAAGGGGAAGGGGGAGGAGGAGAAAGATGGGCTTAATTTGACTAAAATTTCATCCCTATGACATTTTAAAGTGAGGAATCTGGCAAGATTCCTGATCAAGGGGCAGAACAACACTGGAGATGTTTAATTGGAAAGGAAACGAAGGGTATAGATTTCAAGTGGAGAAGAACAGATGCAGCAATGTTTGTTGTTGTGTTGGCTGATACAATTTAATATCTTTATTAATGAACTGGAGGAAAAAATCCAGTTGGATATTGATGGAACATAGAGGTGATGCCAAACTATAAAGCATGGAAAAAATGATCAGAAAGGGGAAAGTGTTTCTCAGACAAAGGTGTGCATTAATCAGAGCTGAGACTACAGCCAAAATTAGAGTTTTGATCCTCCTTATGGATGTTGGACCTTCCCAAGGGATTCCAATAATTAGATCTAAACTTTTAGGCAATATTTATTATGAAAATCAAGGTGTAAAGGAAAAAAGGATTAGACATGAAGTCTGCTTATCATACAAGCAATGAAATGAAGGAAGGAGGTTTCCCTGTGGTCAAGGAGGGCACAGAACTCACAGAAATGGCTGTAGACAAAAGAAATTAATAACTTTTACTTCAGCAATTACACAATAAAAGAGTGGATGGAAATACAGCAAAAAGGTAGAAAAGCCAACCTGCACCAAAAGCTGCTTCCATAAATGAGGGGACTGTGCTTTGTCTTCTCTTCAAGGGACACCTCAAGCCTCATTATCAACCATTCAGAATTTTAATTTTACTGCCTGTCGAGTTCAAAGATGCCATTTCAGATTTTTCCTCCCTTTTTATTCTCATGCAATTGACCTTTTTACCATTAAGTGGAACAAACCTGCCAGAATCAGCTACAAGAGAAATCAGCTCTTCAGCCACTGCAAAGGAGGACAGGAACCACCTACAACTAATTTACGACTCAAGTTATTCCCACCCCACCCCATCTCATCTGGGTTTGGGAAAGAGAAGCAATGTTAGAAAACATTGGATTAGCTCTCAAAACATGGAATATGCAAAACTGCAGCATTCTCCAAGCTGTTGAAGTAGAAAACTGGTTTATGAGAGGGTCTGAGCTGCAGCAGGACCTTCAAACCCTCATCCTGCCGACAGGTCCTGTCTGGGATGGAGCTTCAACTGAACCCCCAGACAGGACGTGGCTCTGGGCACATCTGGAGGGTCACACTTAACTTGGAAAGCCAAGAGGAGGAAATTTGCCATTTCCCCCATGAAGTGTCATACAAAGTGCAATTTCTCTGATGGCCAAGGCTCAAAGGAAGCCAAGGCTTTTTATTTTTGTAAATAATGCGTAAAAGGAAGTAACAAACCCCAAGAAATCTGCTTTGGGCATGGCTCAGATCCAGCCTGTGCTGACAGGGGGTGTTTGCAAACAGCAAAGTTTCATAGAAACCATTTTGTGACTTTGACCATTGCTCCAAGGCACTGATTAAACTATTGCTGCATTCAAACCCCCTGCAGGGTGTGACAACACAAGTCTCAAGGCACTGGCCTGGGCACCTCCAGCCACACCCTGGGGTCATGCCTGCACCATCCCAGCTGACCCACTGAACCTCCAGGTTAACAGGTCTCACTCAAGAGGGGCAGAAACTCAAGTTCCAGGTGAACTATCGAGAAATCAGCCCTGAGGACCCACAGGAAGACAAGAAGGGGAAAGATGTAGAGTTTTCCCTTATTCTGAAGGGTATTAAACTGCATCTGATGCTGCCACCCCTAGACATGGTCATGGCAAACAGTGATAACCCAACACCTGAAATAAAGGGCAAAAAAATTCCCTTTCTGAGGATAAAGTGTTCTCATAAACCAGGCACCAGGTTGTGTTTGGGGCAGTTACACCAGACAGCAAAACAGGCAGAGCACAAAGTGACCACAGTGCCTGAGGGGACAAGGAAGAATTGCCTTGTTTTCTGCAGGATTTCCAGTAAGAACCCCCCACATTTTGTTACCCAATAAACCTGAGTAGTCAAATATATAATAATAATAAATAATCTGAACTGCAGCATTATGCTTTAAGAAATTGCCCTGTTCATTTGAATAAATCCTTTGGGGATATTTTTCTTTGGTTTTTTTTCCCACCTTAATTGCCTGAAATTTATTTATTTAGTTTCATTCTGCTGTGCTTTTCCTTGCTGTTCCTGAGCCAAGCAAACATCTGGATGCTGTGCTTTTCCAGGGACTGCAGACAGAGGAACCCATCAGCTGGGAGCACAGGGAGCAGAACTGCCAGGGGGGTGATGGAGAGCTCCTGACAAGCTACAAAGCAGATGGATTTGTTTCTGTTCCAGCCCCAGCAGCAGAGAAAACTCAAATGGAAATATTCTAAAGGAATGTGATTTCTATTTGGAGAATGAGCCCAGGAAATCAGGCTCTTTAGAAAACTGGGTTCACCTACCTTTGGAAGTAAAAATGCTGTAACATTTTAATTGAAACCAATCAAAAGTACACGTTACCCACTACCCACTTTTTCTTTCTTAAGAAAAAAGAACAATTTATCAAGGAATCCTTAACTAAGAAATGACCTCTCACCTCTAAAATCACATCCCTAAACAGGATTATGGGCTCAAACATTTTCTTCGCAGTTTCTTTCTTAGAAGAAGCCTTTAAAGATTTCAGATAATATGATAACTTTAAGGGGCTTTGAACAACAAATGGCAACATGCCATGAAAAACAGGAGAGAGAGAAAATTACTAAAATGCCTATTTTATGTCTAAAGGTCAGTGCTTCTGATGTTTGCAGAGCAAAAGATGCTGTTTTAGGCAAACAAATCTGGCAATGAATGAGGATTTCAAGGGGAAGGAGGGAGTGCCTGCTCTGTGAGCTGGAGCCAGTTCACAGCCCACCCTCCTGCAGCAGCTCCTGAATTAGTTCAGAGGTCCTCGAAAAGCTCTTGGAGGTGTATTGGCCTTGGATATGGAAGGAATGTGGTGGTGCTTCCCAAAAAACCAACACTAACCAGCTCCAGAAAAATCTCTGGAGCAGACCAAGATTAGTAGTTTTGTATCCTCAAACAGACCTTGAAACCCAGAGCAGCTCAGGCCATTTTCTCAATAACATGGCAAAGAGCTCATTGCTGATGCAGGGGGAACTCCCTCCCTCCCCAGCACAGTGGGAATTCCCTCCCTCTCACACACCTGCTCCTGGTGGACTCCGTTTGGGACAGCCCCTCCCTGGGGTCCCTCCTCTCCTGTATTGCTATTCCTACACATGATGGCAGCTCTGGGCTGTTCCAACTCACCACAGACAGAGCAGGAGTGGTGAGGAAACATTACTGTGCCACGTGTTGAGCTGCTTTGTGGCTCAAACCCCTTTCTGTGTCCTGCAGCACAGCATTGCTGATCTGATCTCTGCCCATCGAGCAGGTTTGGATCACATTGCCCGTTCTCCTGTCAGCCTTTGCTCTAACTTGCCTGGTTATTCTGAGCCCTTGTGCTCTGAATTTACACATTCAACTCAACTCAGTGTAAATGGATTATTTATCACTCTCTGGTAACTGCTGGCAGCCAGGCAAATACCACTAGTTTACAAAATGCCTCTAAAACCCGAGGAAGGAGTGGCTGGAGGGTGTTCCTACATTGCTACAGAAAATAAGAGATTTATTCCTGGATAGTTACAACTAGGGCAAAGCTGGCAATGATTTGTCAGCACAGCTTTGCAGCTGCCTTAACTCACACACGACCAGGTAACAACCCAGTGCTCACTGTCCTGTGCAAAGGGAAAACATCCTCATTTCCTTTCCAGCCTGAGCACTGAAGGAGGACAGGATTGGTTTCCCTCCACACCTGCAGACAACTGGCCTGGCAAGCTGCAAATTCAAGCTTGTACAATTCTGAACGTGCCTGTGCTGCCATGCAAAGCAATTACATTTGTAACACACACTTGGCAGAAGCAGCTGGTACCTTCGCTCCCAAACTCAACCCTTGGCATTAGAAGCACCGGAATCCCTCCAAGCTGTGGATGCCCCTGAGGCTGTGCCTGCCCCGCAGGAGGGGTGTGCCCACCCAGGGCAGCGCTGGGGCTCAGGGTGGGACACAACGGGAGTATTGAGACAGGACACTCAACAGCGCTGCTCCGTCTGCTGCTGCCCCTCCATGTACGAGCACTTTTCCTTTCAGAAAGCCCTGCCTGTTAATTGCTGCAATCACACCGCTCGCTGTGATGACTCCCGGTTAAACCCTTCAGCTACACGGGTGGTTCTCACACCTTCTCCTCGCTCAAATACGAGGTAATTGCAGTGACACCACCCTCAGCACAAAAGGGCTTTTTTCAGAGTAATTAATCGGCCTTGCTACCTAAATGATCCATTTCCCGGACAGGTGAAGAGTAAGGAGTGTGTCAGAACTCGCTGCCATGGGAGTCACACAGATATGACACCACACAGCACTACAGAAATGCTTACAGAGTAGTGAGGTACTAAACATTTCCCTATAAACAGGGCTGATGCAGAACACACCAGACTGGCCTTTCTAGTAATTTTACACATTTCTGATAATTTTTCAAATATGAAATTAAATTAACAAGGCCATTTCCATCAGTGAGTGTCCACCAGAAAGTCACCTGGGGTAAAGGGTAAGAACCATTCAATGTCTGCCTAATTTTAATCCCCCTCTGAAGGCCAATAATGGAAAGAACAAGACTAATCAAGGATAGCAATAACTGAGATATCAATGGTAAATAATGGAGCTATTTTTACCCCACATTCCCAAGGCACATCCTAACTAAAGGCACTGCAGGCTCACAAGTCTGAATTTATGAACAGAGTT
The DNA here is from genome assembly GCA_013396695.1 of Sakesphorus luctuosus. Lineage (NCBI taxonomy): Eukaryota > Metazoa > Chordata > Aves > Passeriformes > Thamnophilidae > Sakesphorus > Sakesphorus luctuosus. The sequence continues at coordinate 1,900,916 of VWZD01001544.1, read as the reverse complement.
TCTCTAAGACATGTTGAGATAAATTCCATCCTGTAGTTCTCATTACTCCCTATTTCCACACAAGAGGCAGAACACAAATACCCTTGGAAGCTCTAAAATTCCTGCTCCTCGTGTTTTACCCACAGGTTTCCTGTTCATTCTGGTGGGATTGGGAAATGTCTGACTTCCACCATTCTGGTTTTCAAAAAGGTCTCAGCCTTTGGTGAAAGTCACCCTCAATTTCAGTGCAGTGTCAGAACTGGCTCCTCTTTGGGAAAATTCAGCAAACACACAGTTATTTTTCTTGAATTACCTTCAGAGAAAGCAGAATATGACCCCTGAAGAGAAGCCTTGTGATGGCAGCATCCAGGTGATGTTACCTCTCTTCTTCATAAGTGGTGAGAAATCGATGAGCTTGACTAAATTAATTTACTTCAACCTCAGCTCCTGTCAATACAAACAAATTATTCCACCTGGAGCTCTGCTCACTGAAGTACAGGTAAAGTCAATCACTCAGCAGAAGTGCTGCCTCAAAAGTGAAGCTTTCAGGTGTCCAAACCACTGTCCCAAGCTATGGATGTTTTGTATGTAATGCACAGTCACTTCTGGGCTGGTTTCTCAGCGCTGGTGACACCCACACCCTCCCCTCTGTCAGGTACCCCCCAGGGGAACACACCCAGGCCAGTTCCAGCTGTCCAAAGCACTGCACTGCTCCCCTCCTGGCAAGCACCTTGGAACACGCTGTTACATTCCTGTAGTCCTAGTCCAGCAGCCTCACTTCTCCTCTTTACAGCAAGAGGTGATTTATGTGCCTGAAAATCCCATTTGTGCAAGTGCAACAAGACAGAGAACCTCCCAGTCTCCCACGTTGTCACCAAGTCCTTGAGGTCACTGTATCAAACCAGCCAGTCCTGCTCTGCCTTAAGAGAGTTTGACCCAATTGCCCAAGACCAGAAGGACAAATGAGGAGTTAAGAAGCCAAACAGTCAATAGCTCTGGATGGTAATTCTCCAACACACCCAAGTCAAGCTGTAGGTAAGTGTTTCTCTCTGGGAGAGAGGCAAGACTCCATAGCTCCTCTTCACCACAAAGCACAGGAATTCCTGTCCCTCCGAGTGGCTCAGGGGGCAGATCAATGTCCATCCCGAAGGAACCAGAGCGCAATTCCATTGACTTATGTGGAGCAATGGTTCTGTCCAAGGTGCTGAAGCTGAGCCGCGTCTGGCAGTGCCTCACTGGCCCATTTCATCCCTCACTGGTGCCTCAGCTCACGCCCTGCCAACAGCCCGAGTCACGTCACAGCCACCTGGGGCTGTTTCCTTCTTGCCCAAGTGGTAGGAAAACCAACAGCTTTGTTTGCTTTGTTGCCATTTCATTACTAAAAGGAGGGAGCTCTTTCCCCCCAAGTTTAACATTTTAGTAATGAGGAATTGCTTTAAATTACATGATGTAAAATACAAGCTTGGTTACACAGACCAAACACAATCATTAAGTTATGGTGTATGGAAATTATAATTTATTCCTTCTGTTCTTGTGTTCAAGAGCACAACAGAGGGCAGAAGGAAGAGGAGAACGTGTTTCCTTCTCTTGTCCTCCTTAGAGGAGAATGAAAGGACAGTGGTGGCACAGGGTGAGTTCTGCCCATCTCTGCCCAAGCACCTGAACTCTTGTATTTTCAGCCTGTCCTAAGACCAGAACAGAAATTATTGCTTCAACATGAGCCACATTCAAGTGCCACTAAATGTCACAGTCAGATGTTATTTTTCCCTTGCCAGAAATGCACCCAATTAACATAAAACCCAGACATTTAACGTGCAGATGAATTAAATAATTAGCTGGCTAATGCAAATATCAGGTTGACAGTATTAACCCTGGTTTATACCACAAAATTCAGACCCTCTTCAGATGAGGCCTTTCTGATGGTTTATGTGCAGAGTATCACAAGTATCTGCCCTGTTTTCCAAGCACAAACTCTGCCATGGTTTGTCTGGCAAACCCCTCCTTTTCCTGGGATCTCCAGTCCCCACAGAGGCCCCGAGGGAGCATCTCCCAACCCCTCATCAACCACAGCTGTGAATTCCTGACCCACTGGAATTACAGATGGGAGAGTTTGCAACGCAGGAAACGAGAAAGTTTCCTGAAAGTTAAGGCAAAGTTGAGAGATCTACCAAGAATAAACTCCTTTTGGACCAGAAAAATTGACTCAGACCTTATTGCAAGAGAGGATTTCCTTGTCCTGAGAGAAAACATTTCCTTGCCTGGGCAGGAGGGTCCCATTCCATTAAAAGCTGCCCCAGACATGTGGGATTGATGGTGTTCAAGCCTTGGTCACTGAGAACAAACCCCAGCAGGGATCAATCCTTGGGATTGCCATGTCTGTGCTGGGCTCCTGCTGGTGGATGTTGCTCTCTTAAATAATTCAAGATGAAGGATGGTTTCTCTGTTGAAAAAAATGGGATATTTGGAAGTGCAGTCCTGGGAAGCACATCCTCCTTATTCCCCGAGAAAAGATGACTCTGGATGGGGTTGGAAGGACTATAAAATACTCATTCTTGCTATAATCCCCTGAAACAGATACTACCTAAGACTCTTCTCAGTTGCCTGGGGGCTGAGAGATGATTGAAATGGAACTTTAGTTCAAGGCAGCACAAATGTGGCCACAGAAAATGGGGCATGGATTATGATGCACAATAAATATATGCAACTCGTAATTAAGGCAAATGCAGGGGAATGGACTTTAAGCACTTGAGAAACCTCAGACTGAAAGTCCCTGCATTTCCCAGCCCGGGGTGGCTTTGTTCCCATCCACCCACGGGGGCAGAGCACGGCCCAGGCAATCCCTTCCAGCGAAGCTCCAACTGCGGGTTCTGCCGGAGCGGAGCGAGGGATCTCCTTCCAGGAGAGGAAGGCACCTCCCATGCCCCCGAGCCTCCAGGATTCCTTCCCGTGCAGAGAGAGCAGAGCTGCTCTCCCTCCCAACAGCACCTCATTAGCAGCACAAAGCCTCACGCTAAAGAACTCAAAGGCACTGGAGCCAACCCACCCTCCAAACTGTGCCAGGCACAGTTTCTGGTGCTAAATAATATATTTTCTCCCACACAGCAGCAGAACATCTCAGTGACTTTCAGGCTTTTAGCAAAACCCCAGTATTTGAGCAATTCCCATCATATCAAAGAACATTCTTCATACCAGCTGGAGGAAAGGGGTCACTCACTGCTGGTGGTTTCCACCATCAAAGTGGTTGTGATTTGATTTATGTAAGCCACACGGTGCAACCATTTTGAGAACACAGAGCTCCAAAGATGACAGAAACCACTCAACAGAATCCACAAAGACACTCAGGGATCATTTTGCAGCCATGTGCAAACTGCTTTATCTCTAAACCCACTGGTTTACACACTCTTGTAATTTGAACACACTCAGACTAATCTCTCACCCCAATAATTGTTTTTAAGCTCTTCACCAGGAAATTGCCTGTACTGCAAAGTGTGTTCCTGGCTAAAGATGGCAGAGAGGACATTGCAACATTTCAGGCTGTAACTGCTCTTACCTGATGGGAAATGGGACAAAAATAAACATCAGTTGGACACAAACACCCCAACGTGAACACAGAGAGGTTCAGGAATATGATTTATCCACAGAACACTGAATCCAGTTTAATCAAGAAAAACATTCTTAGATCTCATTATACAATATTTAACTACTCTGGTTTGCAGTCCAGGACTAACACCTGCAGGATCCTGACATGATTCCACCTGAAAAGAACTGTTATACATGGAAAAATAAAGGCTGGATCAGTCTCCTCGAGAAGGGTAATTCCTATCAGAAAATAAACCAAACAGCTGAAAGCCCAAGCTGATGACTCTGGACTTGTCTTTTCAAACTGCCATTGCATTTGCACCAAGCAGTTTCTGCAGACAGGCCAGGGTAGCAGATATTCCCTGAAATTTTCCCATAACAGCTGCTCCAGCAGCTTGGATGCAAGAATTTCCCTGGGGATTTCTTTCTTCCATCTGATAATAATTTCTGAGGGAAAGCAGAAATATTTGCCTTCCTGTAATGGGCCCAAAAAGAAAGATTATGGAGATCACTTGCTGTAGAAGTCCATGTCTCCAATCTCTGTTGTGGTTGCTGCTGAAGGGGCTCCTGCATCCCACATAAAACATGGAAATGGCAGTTTTAGGGAGCAGAAAGGCTGATTTCAGGGATCATATATGGCTTTGTTTGGAGCTGCAGGGAAAGGGCTTCAGTACAGCCCTCTGGGCACAAAGGAACTGCCCACAATCAACACAACCATTTCATCAGGATGGTTAAGATTTTTCTAGCCTGGAACAGAATGGTGATTAGCTTGGCTTTAACAGAAATCAAATCCCAGTGAGGGCAATAGCCCAGAGTTAATGACTCTGTGATGGCCAAACTTCAGCTGCCAGTTCAGTTAAACAGAGCCCCACGGCCCAGCTGGGAGCAGCCCATTTTCTCCTCCCTGAAGGCAGGAGCATTCCCGGGATCCCGTGCTAGCAGCTCTGGGATGGCTGGGGGTGCTCCTGAGCAGCACTGCCAGGGGGGAAGCAAGTGAAGCCCTCCAAGCTGCAGCAGTGGGATGGGGGGAGCTGCGAGCCAGGACTCCTTTGGGAAGTGCTGGGCTCGACTCAGCAAAGTCAGGACTGGGAAAGCAGAGCCTCAAGTCTCTTGTGTAAGGAAAGGGCATCACCAGATTCTGATCCAGGAAAATTCAAGGACTTTTAACTCAGTCCCAGAAAGTCACTGCTCAGACCTGCATAAGAAGTTCTCTTTTTTGGAAAAAATATGCCTATATTGTCATCTCCATAGTCACAAATAATGTCTCTTTTATTTCTAAGGATATAATTGATGCCTGGGATTTATTGTACAAGTAAAGGCCACTATTATAATGACTTCACTAAAAGTCATGAAATATTGTGGCAATGAAGAACTGCAGAGTCCTCTGGCACATTTGACTATATTTGCAAGTAAAATCAGTGTAAGCTGTTATATAATTGGATGAATAATCAAAAAATGCTCATTAAAGCACCAAAGGATGCTGAGATGGCAAAATGCTCCGACCTTCAGTGTTGTGCACTGTCCATTTGGACTGTTCTTGTCTCCTGCCAAACAGAATAAATTCAGACATTGGAAATTGTTTTTCCAGCACCTTCTTCCCCCTTCCAGCCATTTCCAACACCCACTACAAAGTTCTTTTATCCTTCTTTAAGTGGTGCCTGAGCAGTGGTGGGTCCTTGTGAGCTCACCCTGTTTCACTCCCACAAAAGGCCATCAAGACAAAGATGAAACTTTTCCAAATCTAAGAAAAGGTCAGTAATCAATTAGATATGGGGCAATTAATCTCAAAAGGTTGTTGTTCCAAGTATTTTTTCCCAAAACAGGAGATTAACACACAGAGTTGATTAAGAAACTGAACTACTGTGCTCAAAGTTAAATGTGTTTCTTACACCTGATTGGGTGAAATGACCACCTAAAGAAATACAAGCCCCAACTATTGCCCTGTCAGTCAGAATTTCAATAACTCAGTGCAAGTCACATCTGTTATTTGTTAGCCATAATTTCCATCAATAGGTGTCAAACACCATTAGCTGGGATAGCTTTGGGATTTTGAGATGCCTTTTTTTAATGGAATGTCATGGGATGTATTTGGAATTCTGTTCCAGCTTTTCCTCCAGGGAGTAAAAAAAAAGATAGCAGGTACTTATGGGAAGAAAAACGACTCAAAGGAAGCTGTACAATAATTCCCAATGGAAAGGAGAGAACAGGAAAAACAGAACCACAGATCTGGAATGAGTAAAAGGCACCAGGAGTATATTTTAAGCCTGACCTTTGGAGTTGTTTTCTAGTTCGTCTTTTAAAACAGACATAGCTCAGATTTGTGGTTTCTGTAGCACAGGAGGAGGTTCAAAACTCATGAAGAACAATAGTATGGAAAGTGAGTTTTAATAAAGAAACACTAATTTTTTACTAGAAAAACCCATTTCACAGGTTAAAAACTAAATTTACAAAGCCAAATGTTCCCATGCACCTCCTAATTTCCTTTTGCAGCAAATTGTCTTTGAAAGGGATCCTAAAATGGGTTTAATCCAAAGCCACATTAGCACCGGTCCTGCAGCAAAGCTGCTGTAGCTGCTGTGACACAGAGCCCCACAAACCTCCAAACACCTTCTGCTCACTCAGGGATCCCCACAAACCTCCAAACACCTTCTGTTCACTCACAGATCCCCACAAACCTCCAAACACAGAGCCCCACAAACCTCCAAACACAGAGCCCCACAAACCTCCAAACACAGAGCCCCACAAACCTCCAAACACAGAGCCCCACAAACCTCCAAACACAGAGCCCCACAAACCTCCAAACACAGAGCCCCACAAACCTCCAAACACAGAGCCCCACAAACCTCCAAACACAGAGCCCCACAAACCTCCAAACACAGAGCCCCACAAACCTCCAAACACAGAGCCCCACAAACCTCCAAACACAGAGCCCCACAAACCTCCAAACACCTTCTGTTCACTCACAGATCCCCACACACCTCCAAACACCTTCTGCTCACCCAAACACAGATCCTCACAAACCTCCAAACACACCTCCTGCTCACTTAAACACCCTCATAAAAACTACTAATAATTTTCACAGTGAAATGAATTTCCTATTAGAAATGAGTGCAAAGAGAAGCCAGTAATGGTCCATTTCAGAAGCAAGACAGAGAGGAAGAAAACATTAACAAGCTCTTGAATTTCTTTACTTGCTATTTACAATGCAAACAGATAATTTTATTTTTTATAGCAAGTTGAGCCACTTCAAATTCTGTTTGTGGTTACCACACAGGAAAAAACCTTCAAAAGAAACCCAACCCAAGCAGGTTTTGAGCCCCAGTGCTCCCAACACTCACCAAAGGAGGCCTTTCTGCCCCATGCAGAGGCACCTCCTGCTGCAGACACAGCTCTGCCCCTCAGCAGTTGGGGAAAACCAACAAAAACACACACACAGAGTCCCTCCTGATGTGCCAAAGTCCACCCTGCTCAGTGGGACTCCAGGAAAAAACAAGTTTTCCACACAAGTTGTTCCTAATTTCAATATTTTAAAGATCAAGTCATTATAGGCCTGATAGCAAAAAAAAACCCAAAAAGCCCCTCCAAAAATCCAACCCAATCAAACCCCCAGCATATGCAAACCCAGAGAGTATTAAGTGAAACCTCCTACCCAGAGAACACCAAATGGACCCTCCCAGAGCCTGGACAGACTGAAGCCATTCCAAGTGTCCCAGCTGAGGATGCAGCTCCCTGTCCCACCCTCTCCCCAGATATTCCCCTCCTCACCTGCAGAACTCTCATCTCCCAGCCCTGAACTCTCCACAGCTCCTCAGAGCTCAGCCTGCTCTCCCTTAAACCAGCAGGAGTTTTCCAGAGATCCCATCCAGTGCTCTCCCCAAACCAGCAGGAGTTTTCCAGAGATCCCATCCAGTGCTCTCCCCAAACCAGCAGGAGTTTTCCAGAGATCCCATCCAGTGCTCTCCCCAAACCAGCAGGAGTCTTCCGGCCCCTCCGGATGGTTGGGCAGAAATCCAGGTGTGTTCCCTGAGCCACCCCAGGCTGGTGCTCTCTGCCCTCCCCCTGCAGGGATTCAGGATTTCAGGGAATACCTTGTTTGGTGAGAGCAGAATGGCACAGGGCTCGGGATGTGGGGCCAGGCATCATTAGTGCAGGAATTTTTAATTGCCTGGGGCAGTAAAGCCCACTCAGTGCCTTCCCCAAAAGGGGATGGTACTGGGGACAGGAAAAACTTCCATGCAAGGGTTGGGATTCCTTTGTTGCCATGGAACAAGGGGAAAATGAAAAATAGGCCTTAAAAGCCAAATGGGTAACAAAAGTCATTTTCCTGGGCCAGACTTTACTATGAATAGACCTTTTCAGCTCCAGGCAGTGCTAAGGAAGTCAGTGCTTCTCTAAGCCAGGTTCCAGCTAAAAAAAGGAGCTCCTTTATTCCTCCTTCTCCCTCATAAGCTCTGACTCCTTTCTGTTCATTCCCACACCAAGGAAAGGCAAAAAGGGGAGTGGAGCTGAGCAAGTCTGACAGTTGGGCTCAATTCTTACATTTATGGAGTGTCTTTATCTGAAAGACATCTGGAAATGGAGGAAACAAACTGGAAATCTTAATGACAACAACCTTTGTGGTTTTCTCTGACAGAGTGGCAAAGGTGGGAAACAGCAACATCCTCACTACCATCCCTCCCCATGTGAATTTAGGTGGGCACAAATTCCCCATGCTAAACAAAGCTTATGGAGTGTATTCTGCAGTCATTTTCCTGCATTTAAACAGATTTTCTCCTCGTGTCATGCTGAAGTAATGCCAGACATGGGTTTGAGTTGGGTCAGACCAGAGAGCTGGAGGAGTTCTCAGGGCTGGATTTACCTGGGAGCAGAAATTCTTCCTGGCACAGGCTGAGAAAACTCCTTCTCCTGGTGACTCTTGGTGGCTAAAAATCTACCCAGCAAATTCATATCATAATAATAAATAAATCATCACCACCATCAAGAGCAGACTGCAAATAAGTTAGTCCTTGCCCCAAACACTGGGATCCCTTTCTAGGTGACCCAGACTGAGCTGGGAAGTTTGGCTCCTGTTTCCACCCTTATGGATTGATTGGGATCCCTCACTGCTCCAACCCCTGCCTGCACACTGTGTAACTGTGGAACCCACCCGCCACCGGGCTGTTTCTCGTTAACAAAGGGCCCAATTTCTGTCAATACACTGCTAATCAACATGTTACAGGAGTTGACTGCCCTGCAACAACGCCAAACATTTACTAATTCCATCAGAAGAAAGGCTGAGTATGAAAGCTGGAAATTCCCCCCCAAGCTCAGAGATCCCATCCAGTTTAATTTTGCATGCAGGGACATTCCCCCAGAACTCAGGATTTCTACAGTGGCTCCTTGCTCTGAATGAATCACCAACCAAAGCTCAATTCTGCTTGGAAAGTCAATGAAATTCAGAGCTACAAAAATGAAACCCTGCTCTTAAAAACTCCCAGTATTGGTTTTGTATCTCAGGCTTTACTGACAGAACTCTGAGCTACTCAGACAAAAATAGCATTTCAAACTCCTTCCAGGACAACCCTGGAAGGCTCAGACAGATGTCTGAACGTGTCTGGGTGAAACCTGTGGAGCTGCAAAGCGGATTTTTCTCCATCCTTCCAGGCTGCAAAGATGCCTGAGTGCTTCCCAGCCTTCAGGGGGTTCTCCCAGGGAACATGTTCCTGTGGGATTTAGAGGCTTCACACAGCTCCTTGAACTTACAAGTACAGCCACAAACCCAGGCCTGGGACAGGCTGCTGTTTCTGTCATCAGAACCAGTGGGTCATTCTAAAGCCAGTCACTCCCTGACAGGATGATCTGTGCAAGGATCTGGGATTCATTCCAAATGCTCTGCCTGCTGGATTAACCCCCACACTGTTCACATGGTGACTATCAGGTGGGAAGGGGGGGACTGCAGTCAGCTGCTCACCATGGAAATGCTTCTGCTTTACAAAGGTAAGGTGACCTCCTAACTTAAAAACTGTCAACATTTTAAATTCCCAGCTGTTATTTACCACCCCCCTCAGTGCTTGCTCTGCCTCCCTCCTCTTCCTTGGTCAGGCAATGCCCATGAATGGACTTTTCCCTGGGGATTGAGAGCATCTAATACAGTCTGGCTTTCAACTCCACTGGCTTTCCCTGAAAAATCATTCAGTAGATTCAGTTTGTTGGATATCCCTTTTCCATTGCAGTGTTTGCAACTCTACTACCTTACAGGTGCATGAGATTTTGGGGTTTATTCCATACAGGAACCTTTGTGTTCCCAAGGAGAGGTGACAACACCTTCCAAAGCCCTGCAGGGAGATCAGTGTCCACTGGGCCATTTCACTGCAGACTCTGAGGGATTTTTCTGGGAGAAATGGGGTGGAACTGAGTGCAGGAAATGGGGATGAGCACAGGAAGGGGGGAAAGCTCTCCTTACACGGGGGGCACAGCTCTGATTTAATGCAGACTGTTCCACCACTTCAATAACCTGTGCTTGGAATGATAAAAGCCATGTAAAAGAGGCTGGGGAGACTGAAGAGGAAAAAAGAGATTAATAGATCTCCATGTTGAGCAACATTGATTTGGGGCAGGTCCTCCACAAAGCCTTCACCACTGATTTATCTTCATTTGGGGGGTGGAACTCTGAGCTCAGTCAGGCCCTCAGAGAGCCATCCATCACCTGCCTCATCAGCAGAAGGAGAGGTGCTTCCCTTGCTGTTTTATCTTTCCTTTCGCTTCCATACGGGACTTAGACAGAACAGGAGATCATTTTTCTTTGAAAAATAAATAAATCACTGCTGATTTTAAAGGGAGACCCAGCCCCAGCACACACTGAGCTGCCACTGGGGCAGCTCCCCAGCTGATCCTGCAGCTCCCACCTGCTGAATTCCAGCTCTGCTCCTCCCCTGCACGCAGGGAAGGGAGAGGCAATGCTGTGTTTAAACTGCTGGGGATAAAGCTTTAACTGTCTGCTTTGCTGAAGCTCTTTGGGTGCAAGGAACATTTTCTTTGAGGCTTTAACAGAGGCTTTAACAGGGCTCATGACTCTGGTAATGAGCAAAATAGGAGAGGCAGCTGCTGATAAAGTAGTGTCCAAGCACCTCCAGCATGTTCCTCCTGCCTTCAAGCAAAATGCCATGGGAAGGAAGCCCCAGGCCAGGATATCTTCATTTTCCCCAGGAAAAATTGCTGAGCAAGACTCTAAAGAAGAGTTTCTTCACACAGGTTTCCCTGGAATTGCCAGCCCAGCAAGGCACCACTCCAGGCTTTAGTGCAATGCAGCCTCCAAGCTCCAGCTCAGCCCTGCCAAAACCCACCCTGAGCTGCCCCTTGCACTTTGCCTTTACCTGCACTTCCCTTCTTCTTACAGTTGGTTTTCTGAAGCAGAGGGAAGTTTGTACATGCCCTGCTTCTCTCTGGAAGAGGTTTCAACAGGGCTGGGAAAAGGGGAGCAGGACTGTGGATAACACATTAAATAAAGAGCTAGAGGGGAATCCCCAGTAAGCTGCAGGCAGGGTTACAGTGGTGTCCAACATTAAATGATGACAAAGCAGGATGGAATAAAAACATAACAGGCATGAAATCTGGGGGGAAAAAAAAGCCATATTAAGTCCCAAGCACCCCCTTTTTGAATTCTCTATTCCTCTGTACCTACATCATTGTGAATTCTGAGGAAGAGCAAGACAATCCTTTGAAATGCCACTTCAGAACTGCATGGGCAGCACTATTTGCTTTAGGTGTGCCAGCTCATTGAAATGGGCACCCATTGATCATATTCAAGCATTATTTTTCTGTGACATTTGGATAACACTGAACTCCAATCAGGGCAGAAGGCACATGGCAATTCTGGGAACATTTCCTCAGCTATTTCCCTTGATTCCCACAATTTTGGGGTAATCAGGTGGGTGCAGATGTGACAAACTCAAGAGTCTGGTCATTTGAAGTTCTGTACCTTTTTCCTGATGATAATTCCCAGACACATGGAAAAGCTGAGATGGTTAAACCCAAACCAGCCAAGGAAATTAAAAAAAAAACCAAAAACCACACAAACCCTCAAGCCCATCAAAAAACCCCAATCAAAAAGCCTCCCCAGAAACCTCAATTACCCTCACCCCAAAAACCTCATAACCCAACCCAAACCCCAACAAGCCCTAATTGGAATTCCCTGAAAATCCATGGATTGCCTCCTGCCCTGTCAGGATTTTGCATTCAAAGCAACACAAGGCAGGAAGCAAAAAATAATTCCCATGTCTTTTTTCCAGGATGTTCCCAGGAACCCTCAAACTGAGAGTTCTGAAGCCCCACTGCCAGCCCCTGTGTTTAATCAACAAAACTGCAATAAAATGTGGTTAGTTAAGATGAAATACAGTCCCCAATTCATCTTTGCAAAAGACTTGGAAAAGTTGATGGGGGAAAAGGTGATTTTTCTTTTATAAAGCAGCTCCCAGCACAAGGAAGGGTTTCTTTCTATAAAAAAAATGACCTGAACAGCAAAGAAATATCCCTCAATAATGGGAAACTTGCACCTGCATGAAGATGTGAGCAGTATAGGAATTAAGTTACATATTTTCAGCTCTCAGAGCTGATTTTTAAAGCAGAAATGCTCCTGTTTGTGATCACCCCAACAGTTTGTGGCTCCAGGACTTTGATGGCCAAGTGGTTTGCTCTCAGATTATCCATAGGGAATAATTGCATTCAACCTTTAATCTGCAATTTTGTGCAGACCAATAGGTTTCAAATTGACAATTTCAAAAGGCCAAACACCAGAGTCAAAACCTGCAAACAATTAAACTTCAAAAAGCCACAAATCAACTATTTCTCCATGGGCTGATCACTGCCCCTGTACTAAGCCCAAGGCACGCAGGGCCCTCTTAGTGCTCCACAAAGAAGTAGTAAAATACCAGTTTTATTCACTATACAAAACCTTCTATTAAAAGTTATGGTCCCTGCCTTCAGTTTGATGAATATTTCAAATCTGTAAGTGCATTTTTATGTTCTCCATCATGGAATAGCACAACTGCCCTCATGTTCAGTGTGATTTATCCCTGCTGAAACCAACCACAGCCAACAGAGGAGGCCCCCGGCATCATTAATTAGCACAGGTGCTAATTGGATGTTACACCTGGGAACAAGACAGATGGCAGGATGAGCAGCAGTGGGACAGACAGGAAGGGCTGAGAAGCTCCCCTGGCCTGGGAAGATGGATGGGACATCCCTGGGAGTGCAGGTGGACTGGGAACGACCTTTGCTGTCGCAGGAGACACGTCATGGTGAGAAACATCAATGATGGGACAAGCGACAGACACTGAAAGGGCAGCAAAATGTCCCAAATAAACAAACAAGTGAATGTTCTCTCAGCTCCAGTGTGTCCATTCATTGCAATAAATGAAACACGCCAGCTGCAGGAGGGAGGTGAATGTGCAGTGAGTGCCAAGGATTCCCGTCTGGGAGCAGGGCTGGGTGGCTCCTGGGTGGCCAGGTGTGTGCAGAGCGTGCCTGCCAAACCTCTGGGAGCAGGGCTGGGTGGCTCCTGGGTGGCCAGGTGTGTGCAGAGCGTGCCTGCCAAACCTCTGGGAGCAGGGCTGGGTGGCCCCTGGGTGGCCAGGGGTGTGCAGAGTGTGCCTGCCAAACCTTTCTATGGGATTTCCTATTTCCTGTGGTAGTGCCCTGCTGGCTCTGTGCCCCTCCTCCCTGGGCACTGCAGCCAGCAGATGCCCTCTCTGGGGATTCCCTGTTCCCTCCTCCCTGGGTGGGTGGGATAAGGCAGCATCCCGTTGGGCAGAGCCTGATCCCTGCACACATCCCCCCTGGCAGGGCTGTCACTGAACAGCAGGGACCTGGAAATAAACACTGGGGTTCTCCAGAAACCTTCTCTGTGTCCTACAAAGGATCAGGTTTCCGTGTTCCATCAGTGCTCTGCTCCCAAGGTTTTCAGTGCCATTGATTTCCAGGGGCCACTCAGCTGAGGGCTCTGCACTGGCAACTTGACAGAGTTAATGGTTTTCAACCCATTTTTTCTATTATCTGCCAAAGCTATTTAGGTTTTCGTCAAGGTTTGTATGTGCCCATTTATTGAAATTATTTTCCAACAGACCCTGCAAACCACAGAAAATAGAAATAAATGGATAAAGCACAAAGTACAGGGATGTGTTGCTACAAATGATGTGTCTGCTTGGCTTTGTCCTCACCTAAGCACAGAAACAATGAGAGTCCAATGTCGAGAAATTGGAAAAACATCAAGTTAAGCAGAACAAATTGCTGTATTACTGAGCAACATGGAGAACAAACAACTCCTGTGCAGCTCAGAGAGAGAGCTGGAGTTTTGTCATACATCTTACATAAGGATGTGATCATTATGCCTTACAAAAATCCACGTTCATCTCTCTGCTTCCACCCTCTGAGGCTGGAGGGAAAGCCCCACATCCAACCCAGCAGAGAAGGCTGAGGAAACTTCCAGTGGGAAGCTCCAGATGTTCTCCAGAGCTATAAAACTTGGCACATGAATAGTTGCAGGGACTCTTGTACATTCAGTGCAGCAATCACAGGATCTCTATGACAACAATTCTCTGCACAACACATTTATGAGGCTCCAAGTGATAGAACCATTACACTGATTCCCATCAATTATCTTTGGAGTGAGAAATTCCTTGTTTTACTAAGACTATGGAGAGAAGGGTAGCACTAAAACACACAAAACCATGTACAGTTTGGGGTATTTGAGTACAAAGACCAATGCAGGAGCTCGTGGTGCTGTCAGTGTTTTCCCATCCCTCCCTCTCTGGGGTCACAGGCTCTCCCTGGCCCTCTGGACAAGCCTGGCTACAGCAGCCAAGGAATCACCTGGAGCACAAACAAGGGGGACTCAGCAGAATCCATTCTCTGCAAGTTACTCAGTGCATTTTACCCACTTTGAAATGAAGAAATAATATAATAACAACAAGCAAATTCCACTTGGATGTTGTGGCGCTGAGGGCTGTGACCTTTCAGTGTTTCTAAACCATCAGTTCTGCAGGGGCACAACTGAGCAGGGCCTGCTGCAAAATGCCCTCCTGCAAAGTCCTCCTCCTCCCCTGCCAGGGAAGATCCCTGGGAACAGAGTGCTTTGGCCCAAGCCTGGCAGCTGCAGGAAGCCCAGACTGCAGTTCAAGGTTCCCCATGGATCAAACGAGGACCAGAGAGCAGCAGCTCCCTGGGCTGATCACAGCCATTCCCTGGCACGAGGCTGCCCCAGGAGAGGCTGAGGGAAGTGCTGCCCATTCCACCATTGCTGGTCATGGACCAGCCCTGAGGCAGCACCGACCCTGCTCAGCGGGAATGGGAACAGGGCATTTCATTAAAAACACCCTCAGCTGCTTGATACTCAACTCCCTCCTAAATTAGGCACCCAGTCACTCAAAAATCCCCAATCCCTGAGTATTCCCCCTCTGGCAGGCACCGACCAGCCCTGGGACACCTCTTGGTCCCTCTGCCAGGGCAGTGACCACGTGCTCTGATAAACGACATGGGGAAAGTCCTTTCAATGAGTCATCCCACAAAAGCCTATTTGCTTTTTCCCTTATTTTTTCTGCAATGAAAATGGATTGAGAGCAGCCTCTCCTGTTTCCATGGCACCCAGAGCAGCAGCCCACAGCCTTGTTATCACAAGAACTCTCAGATTTCAAGAGATTGCTGGGAAATGCTGGTTTGGGTTTTCTTTTCCCTAAATCCAGGTGACCCTCCATTCCTGGAACCTCCAGTATGGTCTAAGAGTCTGTGGTGGAGTTAAACTTCATGGTGGTGACAGTTTGGGTAGTTTTTAAACAGAAAATAAAATAGAACGTGAATTCCTCAGAGAGAGAATGAAAAAACCTAAAAAACACCTTATTTTTTACTTAGTTCTCATGGACTTGACAGAGCTGTAAATGAGTTTGTGTGATGGATCCTGCCTGTGCAGCACCTGCTCACTGAGGAGCAACAGGGATGGCCCAGGAGAAGGCCCAACTTCCCCCCTCAGCTGTGCTCCCACAAAGCTGATGTGCTGCCCTGGGATTTCTGAAAAGAGATTAATGAACATGGGCATTTTACACTCAAATACACTTCTCATCACTCTGAGATTCATTTCACTCTGATACTTCTGCAAAGCCTCATGAATATGTAGCAGTGTCTTTTAGTTCCTTTCAGGATCTTCCAGGCTCAGGGATTTTTAGATTTCTTTGGTTTCTAAGGTATTGATTCTGTGGTTTCCACTTTGCTTTTAGGTACAACTGTAAGTGATTGAACATTGAACAGCATTTGTGAGACTGGGAAAGGCAATGGAAGAGAATTGGCTTTTCAGTGTCAAAGGTAGCTGAAAAAAATCCGTACATGACCTCTCACCTTTTGCTAATTATCCTGGTTTTACACTGGCCTGGCACAGAAATGCTCTGTGCCCAAAACTCACCAAAAAACTGCTCTAAACATGAGCCTTTCCCCAGAGAACCTGTGATTCAGTTAATGAATAACAAAAATAATAGATCCTGTAGAACCATAGAACTACATATTCCTAAGAATGGCCCTTCTGGGTACAGTGTGAGAAATAAAACTGAAAAACCTCCACTGAATTTCCAAGAGAAAAAGTGCTTTTCTCCACATTTAGATATTAACACTTTTATATGTAAATATCTTGTTAAAAGTAACTGTCCTACAGACAATTACATGGGAAAAATACAGACATGGAATCCCACGAGCTTAACCAAACTTCACCTCAAAGGAAATGGTTTTTTCTTTGGGAGCCACAGCAAGGAAAATGTGGGTAGGAAATCAAGTGACACCACTGCTCTTTAGCAACAGTAACTTAATCACCTGAGTTACTGACAGGTCATTTTACTGTGAGAAATAACATGCCATAAAACGGAGATTTCCTTGGTGTTTCGGGAGATGCTGCCGTAAAACACCTAAATTACCATTAGGAGGGTAAAAAAGCACTTTGGCAACCCAGGCTCTCCCAGATGGTTTGTATCCTCATTTCTCCAGGAGCTGCAGAGGTACAGGGAGTGTATTCCAGGAAAATACAGATCCAGAAAATCTCCATTTTGTCCACAAAGGTTTTAACAAAATGACTGAAAGGACTCCAGTTTAGCACATCATTATAAATCATTTTACAGCTCTAATCTCCTCAGGTTCGGACATTAAAGGACAATAAAACTGCTCTCTCCAGTGAAAAGCGCCATGGAATGCACCAAACTGCCTCCAGTGTCTGGGGAATGGCCAGGAATGTGAAGGACTAAAGCGGCAGAGGAGTCTATTCATTTTGGAGGGCGTGTGCATGTATCTATAATATATATACATTGAACTTTGTAAATGCACCACTGCAGTAAAGCGTATTAAACACCACTGAGGGAACATAAAGCATCTCCAGAAAAAACTGTTCCTGTACCTGCTTCCCTTCTCGGTGCCTCAGGCGGGTGGATGAGGAGGAGTTTGCGGGCAGGGAGCAAACCCTTTGGTCCGGCACAGAGCCTGGGGAGCAGCGCCAGGGGCGGTGCCTCGGGGCGGGTCAGGGGGCCGGGAGGGTGTGCCAGGGGCTGGTTTGCCAAGGCTGAGCCCGGGACTGTCCTGGGAGCCTGCTCTGCCCCTTTCCCCCATCCCCGGCTCGGCAGGGCAATCCAGCCCCTACGGCTCCAGCTGCAAGCAGGATAAGTGTCAGAGAATTAATTGTGTGTGTGTGGTGTGTTCTGCTTCTCCCTGCTACAGCATTTAATCCAATAGCGCTGCTCCACACAGCTGATGGGATTTATTGGGCTCTCCTGCAGTTCATGGTTTCAGCTGGAAATTGTTATCTTATTGATTAGATTTTTCATATACTTCACATTACTTGCCTCTGTCTCCTCCAAAATAATTTCCACACTTCATTTTGTCCACAGGGCAGCTCTACTTACTTAAATATTATAACACATAATTTTATAGGATTACAATATACAACATAAAATGAATACAAGGGTCATGGCCAATTTGAAAGATTAAAAGTAAGATTAAACTCTCCTGGCTGAAAGTAACTTCTGAAAGAGTTAATTATTCCTCTTTAGCTCAGATTTACCCCTTCAAGCTTTCTGTCCACAAGAGACCTGAGAGGATTTCAGTTTTCACTCCTGGCCACAGCACAGAAGAAAATTAAAGCTGAAATAGTGTGTGAGACCTGAAGAGTTACTGCCACTCTTTGCAAGGCAGCAGGAACAAGCCCTGCTTTCCATTATTCCTGAAGTTACTCCACTGAGTCTGATCCCCCATTGCCCTGCATAATGTGTACATTTAAATCTGCACAAAGTGGGTTAAGGGAGCACTCCTGGCCCACCCTGTGCACAACTCAGCTTGATGTGACACCGAGAAAGAGCCACAAGAGAGACACTCACTCCTAAAAAGATGCTTTAGGCTAACAGAAAATATTATCAATAAACCTTCTGTGCATTTGAGGAGGGGAAGAATAAGCTGCATTTCTAACACAGCCTGTCAAGGCACCTGGTTACAGTTTTCGTTGGGTTTAATGGGATGGAGCTGGTTTCTGTTGAAAGGGAGTGGAAATGAAACATGGGTTTCACAGAATGGATTATTAACAGCTCTTATCTGAGAGATTATTATCTCCTAGAATATGATTTTTAAAGCAGTTTCAGCCCTGGAAAATCACAGGAACAGGCTGGGGCTCAGAGAGGTCACACACAGTTGCATTGCCTGTACCCACACAGAGATGGCAGTGCAGGAGCAAAAGGACCAGGGATTCAGGGACCTGCTGCCCCCTCAGGCCTTTGGCTCCCAGGTGGGTGTGAGGACAAGGATTGATCCCAAGAGCCAATCCCAGGGTGGAATGGCCTGCAGAGGGGAGACCATCCCCCCTCTGTGGGGGTCAGGCTGGGAGGAAGAGTCTGTGCTGGCTGAGGGTCACCCACAGGATCTGGAGGGTGCCAGCACTGGGAACTGCCCGCAGGGTGCTCTGAGCAGAGTCTGGGGTGCCCACAGAAGGTTCCAGGGGGTTCCATCCAGCTCCAAGGGCCCCTGAGAGCCTCCTGGGTGCCAGAGCTGTGGGAATCCTCCTGCAGCCCATTGAGTCCTGTCCTTACGAGTGGTGTGAGCCCAAACGCACAAGGAATTGCTCGTGTTGCTGTAGAGGAGGGAGGGGAAAGTTCTGTGGGATGTTGTGAGAATATCTGCTGCTCTTGCACATAGTGACAAATACAGGGTTGAGCTGGGGCTTTAGACTGTTCTTACAGGGAGACTTTGAGCGAGGAGGTTTGTGTCAGCTCCAGCATGTGACCTTTGGAGCTGCCAAGGGGCTGATTTGCTCACCAGCCCATCAAAGACTCGCCACTGTCACTGCCTCTCCCACATCTTCCCCCCAGGGCTCTGCTGCTTTGCTGCCACCGAGTTGGGCTTTCCAGGAGTCATTTGGGGTGACCAGATCCAGAATCCTTCCTCTTTCCTCCTCCTGCTCCCAGCAAGCCCACAGAGCCTGGCACACCCTTCACCACAAACCTGGACCTGATGCTGCAGGTGAGGACACCCAGCACTGCCTGGACACCTGGGATGGATGGACTGGGCACCCTCCAGCCTCCTGGAGCAGAGGCAGAGCCACGAAGCCTCCTGGCAGGAGGAAGGAGAGCGGGATGGCCACAGAGGGCTCACATCAGTGCTCCCCATGCCCCAAACCCCACAGCAGAACAAGGGCTCCTGTGTGCTGCACAGCATCAGGGAGCAGGAGAACATTCCCACCAGGATGCCATGTTTTCATGTTACCTAATTAGGTGTGGCTTGATAAACAAGCTGGAGCAGTGCAGGATGCTCTAATGCATCAGTGCTGCATTACCAAACCATAACTAACCATTTGTGTCAGCCCTACAGGAAAAGGGCTGGTGTGGAAAGGAAGTTGTGTTCCCAGCATTGCCTGTTCCTCCCTCATCCTGCACAGAAACCCAGAGGGACCTTCTGCCAGGGAAATGTAGTCAGATAACTCCAGACATCTGTCTGATTAGCAGTGGAGATTATTTTCCTAGAAATAAAACCAGAGATTCCACAAAATCCTGTCACGGGGTAGGATACCAACAACACAGCTCTGAAATCATAAATACTGGAGTGGGGGAGTGTGCCATAAGGTGGCCTCTGTTTCTCCCTGTTAATTCTTCATGAGCTGGTTTGAACAAATCCTACTTATCTGACCACTAATTCATGCACAGACATTTCTATCTACAGGCCACTCACAAATTCTGCTCTGCTGCTGCTGCCTCACGGTGGGAACAGCCACATAAATGATGTTTTCTGAACTGTGTGTCCTGATCAGAAACTCGCTGAAAACAAAGGCAAAGGGCACAACAAGTGTCACATCACTTGTGGCAGAGCTCCTGACTGTCAGGAGCAGTGAGAATCCTCATCTCAGTGCACATTGACTTGTATACTCCCAGTTTCCAGCCAGTACAGCAGCAGCTCTGGAGAATGACACAGCCTTTGAGACAACTCCTCCTAAATGAGACCAAATTCCTGGCAGGACAAAGAGCTCCAAGACATGGGGGAGCTTCAACTCTGCTAACACAATTAGGGCAGATGAACATGATAACTTACATGCTAACAAGTCACAGGAAAGGAGACACTGAGGAACATTTAAATGCCTCTCCAGCTGGATTTGTGGCTGAGCAGTTCTCAGTCCAGGATCTCCCTGCTGTGAAACCACTGCCCTGCTTCATGATGGGGATGGCTTTGGGCTGGAAGGGGGCCAAGGCCGACGACTCTGTTGGAACTGGGGGGCACTGGCACCTTAGAGCAGTTCTGTGTTCTGCCAAGGGGTGGTTGGAACAACTCCCATTAACTTCCTGAGCCACGAGTTTTTGGAGCAGAGCTTTCCATTAATATTAAAATTGCAAATTTAATGTGAGGCTTGTGACTCCAGAATAAATTCTACTCCATTAAAATAATAAACTAAGCTGACAGAATATTAAGCTGAGATTCCATGCAAGCAGCTCCCTGTGGTCTCCAGTGCAGGTTCTCAGCCCAGAGCTGGATCAGCCACAGGGAGCAACCAAGAGCTAAGGGCTCACCCTGGCACTCCAACCCAATTTCACCCCAAAGTGATTCTGGTTGCTCTGTGTTTGGGCTCGGTCCTTTCCAGCACTGCCAAACTCATGTGACTTCAACAAAAAAACTGCCAGGGAGGTTTAAGCCTATGAGAGAGAAGCAGGAAAACTTAAACCAGCCCAAAGCCACAAAATCCAACACCAAAGGGTAAGTCCAACCCCCAAAAGACTGCAACAGGTGCCCAGCAGGTGCTCCTGTGTGGAGGACGAACCGTTAGTAGATACAACAATTTAAAAGCTGATCTCTGTCACTTGTCACAGTTTGTCCCACAGAGCTCCTGCAGTCACAGGGAATGTTTAGATCCCAAGCCCACCCCCTGAAGTTAAGACAGGACCTGGCAAATGGAATGCACCCAGTTTTGTGCTGGGCATCATTTATGCCCCCAAACACACAGTTCCAGTTATACTGGTGCCCAGGCAATAATATCCAGGGGCTCACCTGCACAATTCAAGCACATGATTAAGATGACTGTGGATTATTTTTCACATATATATCATTTATTTTTCATATAAGTGTGGCCAGGATTTCTTTAGAAATGTCCAAGAATTAAATCAATTAGGAAGTCTGTTGATAAATTCTTTAAGGATCTGATATAGAGAACACATCAAACACTCCCAGAGTCTTGAAAATTCCTTAAGGGAGTATAAACAACAACTCCCAAAACTTGCTGGGTTAGGCAAGAGAGGAGAGACATTGACGGGGAGTTCCACCAACAGAATGTACTAAAAATTAGCACCCAAAAATACTAAAACCCTGCTGAGGGAAGCACAAAGTTGGTAGGACTGCCTGCAGTAATAAACATGTGAAAATTCCTGTTCTCTCTGTGAGTGAGGATGGAAGAACTGCCATCAACTTCCTGAATGATGAGCTTCTGGAGCACCACACAAATTATTACAATTGCAAATCCAATGTGAAGTTTGTGACTACAGAATAAATCCTACTGCATTACAATAATAACCAGTGGTGCTGTTGGTACCTCTAATGATGGAGAGCAGAGACATTTCCCTTTTGTAGAGCCCATAAACCACAGAAAGTGCAACTCCACCATAATAAGAATGTTTAAACTGTCCCAGATTCAGACAAGAGCAGCACATTTTCTAAATCACTTCCTCCTCAAAGTCAAAATAATTTATTCTGAGGAGTGTAAATATCTGCTCAGAGTTCTGACTGAAGCTGAAGCCAGAAGAGGACAGGGATATGTCAAAGCAAAGCTCTGATTTCATCAGCCAAATTTCAATAAAAGTATCAATTCCCTGGAAAATCCAAAGGTGTAACAGTGACCCAGAGCAAATCCCTCAAAATTCTGAGAGCATTTGCAGGATCCTCATTATTCAGCATTTCTGAACTGCTGAATCTGGGAACAGCTGTGGGCAGGAGGATTAGGCTGAGCTTTGCTAAGGAGAACTGACTGCAGCATCCCCGAACACTGAAAGTCATTCTAGAAATAGCAAAGCTTTCTGTGACAAAATGTTTTACATACATTAAATCAAGATGCCATAATTAAAGTAACAATTTCAGAGGGATGTTCAATAAAGAGAAGGTCATTAATAATCTCTGGGAAGAGAATCTGATTGAGTCAGGCTGAAAGTGTTCTGCAATTGAAGAAAACCAGTTCTATTCTCATTGGTTTGAAAAAAATTACCAGGAGTGAAAATGATAAGGAAAACATACAGTATAATTACTAATATACCCTTTCATGGGTCTTCTAAGGCTTTACTGGGTGTATCACAGAGCTTTCATAATTACAATCAGCTAAATAGCTCATTAAGTGCATGTTGCAATTCAAATTACAAAATGAAAGAGTTTCAACTGTTTTCCTGCAGCTTTGGGATGGCTCCTTAAAGCCTGTGAAGAGCCAGTGGAGCACCAGGGCTCTGTGCAGTCAGTGCTGTTTGCAATCAGCCTCCAATTTCACACTGCTCCCAATAAAATATTCATGTAATCAGAGGAAATGCTGTCCCTTCCAGCCCCTCGTGTGCTTTGGAGCCAGTGTTGTGTTTGCTGGTGCTCCAAGTGGGTTTGTGGTGCTCTAAGGAAGCAAGAGATGGTGAGAGATCTAAAGGGGACAATTTAAAAATGATATTGAAGTGGTGTTTTTAAATACTACATCAAAAATCTGTAAAGAAATGAAGCCACTTTAACAGCACAGTGGCACAATTAGTCACAATTGCTGGAGCTCTAAGCTGTGCGTGATTAAAAATGAATCTTAGATAAAAAGAGTGAGTTTGACTAAAAATGTTTGCGAT
This sequence comes from Sakesphorus luctuosus, assembly GCA_013396695.1. Lineage (NCBI taxonomy): Eukaryota > Metazoa > Chordata > Aves > Passeriformes > Thamnophilidae > Sakesphorus > Sakesphorus luctuosus. Next base: position 1,878,036 of record VWZD01001544.1, on the reverse strand, counting down.
AGAAAGATTTGACCTTCTTAGCCATTAAATGTGAACATTAATCAGGGGATGAAAATCAAGTTCCAACTGGCCAGAGACAATCACATTTCAATTTTGGGTTGACAGTCAGCTCAGGTTTCAGATCTAATGCAGTTATTCTGTGACCTCGGGCACCTCCCGTGAAGTCCTTCCCTCTCCAAATGCAGAGAACCCTCCCTGTGGTTGGGAGGAGCTCAGGGGGCTTGGCTGGACTGTCCCTCTGTGTGTGCACAGCCCTGAGAGCTCCCAGCCTGCCTGTGTTTGCACATCTCAGGGCTGGGATTGGCAGCACAGCATTTGCTCCGTGTGCACCCAAATAAAGTGTGCTGGGATATCCCACAGGTGACTTCACAGTGCTTTGCTGGCTTGTTCCTCAAACAGAACCCCAAATAAAGCTCTGCACCCTACAGAGATGAACCTGCTTGAGTTTCCTCAGGGAAATCAACCCCGGAAATGCACGGGGATGGCACATGGCTCTGTTCAGCACTGAGAGCAGCTGCACGGGCACAGCTCAAGGAGCACAGACCAGGCAAGAGCCCTTTGGAATCCCTGCAGAGTCGGCACATCCTCCCCCAGCCCCACCTCGGGGCCTTGTCCTCACCTACCCGGCCTTGGCACCTCCCACTGAAAGCCCTGAGTCAGCACCCCATGAACTTCGTGGGCAGATGAGCCCCAGCAGTTTTTCATTCATTCCAGTCTCTGCAAACACAGCCATGGAGTTTTCCTGAGTCTGACTTCACTAAACAAGGTTATCACATAATCCTCCTAACAGGGCTTTATGGAAGGACATGTTTGCCAACACCTCAGTGCTGTCACACTCTGCCCCCCTGAGTGCCAGGGGAATTCTGTCATTAAATCCAGTGGGACACAACCCCACATTTGACTCATTTTTCATCCTGAAAGAATTTCGAGCTTTATCAACAAAACTTCTGATTTTACTCCTCCATCTTTTCAGTGCCAGCTCATTTTCTGTCTGTGGTAAAACTGATCAAAGGCAGGTCATTAATTGGTTTTTTACAAAGCAATGCAGAGCCTATTAATTTTGAAACTGAGCCAGCAGTATGAATGTTCTCATGGTTTACACTAAAGATTGATCTGGTATCTATTTATGCACTTGAACTAGTGGCTCTTCAGGTCTTCACATGGGTAGTTTTTTTACATGATTTATAGAGAAATTTTTGCCACTAAGTTCAGAGAAAATTAGGTCCATGAAATAAATGTTTATCACACTCAAAAGAGAAAAATCATTGAGAAAAAAAACAACTGCATAATTTAAAGGGCTCCTCTAATACAGAAATACTTTATACAAATAGGGAAATTGATATTATTTCTGAAAAAAAAGCTGGATTTCTAACATTTCTGGCAGTTTCACAGATCAAAAACCTATTACATACTTTGATTCACATCCCATTTCTCTTTTATTTTTATTTCCAAATAATTTGGTATCACTGAGACCCCCTGCCAGTTGTTTCCCCCTCATCTTCCCTGGCAGCCCAAGTAGGCAGGTGGAATATTTGCTACATGAAGAAACAGGGCCCTGAATATACAAACAATAAGTAAATATATAAATAAATACATCCCCCCCTTGGTTAACTTAGCCAGAACAAGGGTAGTCTGTCCCTGATCCCCAGTGGGCAAGGGGATTTTATCCCAGGGATGACCATGGATGACTGTGGAGGTGCTGTGGGAACCAAGTGTTGGCACTTACGGTGGCATTTACTAACTCAGAATCATAATTTACACTAATTGTTTGATGACATAACATTACATCAATTAACTGCATTTTTAAATTTATCTTTCCATTGAACTGTGTTTGGGATTGAACCAACTTGTATTGTTACTGTCTAACCCTGCCTTCAAACCAAGAGAATAAAGACAATCCTGGTGTTGTTAAAAAAGCACATTTAACCACAGAAAGGAGGAGAGATGACCTAAAAACTTTCAATATCTATGTAAAGGTCATGAGAAGCCATTCAGTTTCCAATGGAACTCCATCCCTTGCTTGGATGGCACTTCCATGAGGTCTGGGAGAGAAAAATCCATCCAGTTTTCCCCTTTTTCTAAAAAAGCCCCCCAAATGGGTCCCATTCATCCTCCACTAACCCGGTCAGTTTAACATGAAAATAGGCCCCACTCCACTTCACAGAGCCCAGCAAGCAATTTGCATTTAACCATAAAAATTACACAGACACACAAGGATTTTCATGGCAGAAAAGCAAAGCAAGTAATGTAGTGACTGTCTGTTACAGCCAGCCAGAAATCACAGAAGAGAGAACCCTATGACTTTAATCTTAGAGACATCTTTATACATTCCTTTGACAGATTCAAACAAAACTCCTCATTTCCACAGTAACTTAATTTCTTCCCTCATTTTTCCATCCTTGGCTGATAATTACCCCTCACCTGCCTCAGCAAAATTCCCAACCACAATGCCCTGAACTCGATCAATAACTGAGTTTTCCAGAACATTTGACTCACTGAGGCACTGATACAAATTCAGTGGTTTCCCTTCCCGTGCCAAGGGGCTCTACAGGCTGTGCTGAGGGGCAGCCCTTGGGGCACCAACAGGACAGAGCTGGGATTGCTCAGCCTGGAGAGGAGAAGCTGCAGGGTGAGCTCAGTGTGGCCTTCCAGTGCCTGCAGGGACCCACAGGGAAGATGGAGAGAGGCTGTTTGCAAGGGCCTGGAGGGACAGGACACAGGGAATGGCTTCCCACTGCCAGAGGACAGGGTTAAATGGGATATTGGGAAGGAATTCCTGCCTGTGAGGGTGGGCAGGGCCTGGCACAGGGTGCCCAGGGAAGCTGTGGCTGCCCCAGCCCTGGAAGTGTCCAAGGCCAGGCTGGACAGGGCTTGGAGCAACCTGGGACAGTGGGAGGTGTCCCTGCCCATGGCAGGGGGTTGGAATGAGATGATTCTTGAGGTCCTTCCAACTCAAACCATTCAGAGGTTCTACTACTGACTGTTCAACAAGCTTTGGTAGCAGAAGAAACAAATACAGCCAAGAAACACTCTCTGGTACTTACTGCAGTTAAATATATATAAATAAACATCTCTTATAAATTATGCCTTGGAAATGTGAGTAACAGAATTGAAAACCAGTTACTCTACTTGACTACAGCACAACAGCCCTGCAGAGTGAAATGTCCCTGCCCACAGACACCACCCCTAATGGTGTTCTCTTCTGTGAGGCTTGTGTAGAGGCTTCACAGCCCAGAATAACCCCCAGATTAATACACAGCACGTGCCTCTGCTTTGCTGCTTCATTTATCATTCAAGTGTGGCCTTTTCCTTGGCTGCACTAGGGTTGGTGCCAAGACAGCAGTTGGACTTCTCCAAGAGTCTCTAAATATGTGAAGATCTCTGCCTGTCATTTGACACAGACCAAACCTGGCCCAAGGACCTGCCTCCACACTCATCCAGCAGAACAAGAATATATAACACACATGCTCTGAACAACTGAAGGAATTACAGCTGTTTTTGTAAACATCTTGAAGGCACAGTCATTGTATCACTAGAAATTAGTGAGATACAGATATTCATTTAAAGGTTTTGTGCTTCTCCCCTCCCAAATACCTTAATTTCTAGAAATACATTAATTATTTTTACAAACTCCCTCCAACCCTAATCCTCATACTGTGGTTTCAGGAGTTCACATATCCCTGAATGTAACTGCTTAGGAGGTTACAGACAACTCCAAGACACTGAATTCCCTGTACCTCAAAACTCCCTGTAGTCCAGAAGAGAGCAAGGGAAAGGACCAAAAGGCATGGAAGAATTTAACATATTAATTAGAGTGGCAGCAACACCACGAGTTCTGCTCTGAGTCCAGAGAAATCTCAAATACACCCCACATTTCTGGCTCCTGACTGTGAGAGACAGCTTGGACACTGATGGAGGAACCAAAGGCACATGACTAAAGGAATATGGATCATCCATTGCTGCCTGGTGTCCCTAATAATGTTTAACAGGGAGTTTGGGAGTCATTTCTCCCTGTTTCACATGCTAAACCTCAACAACAAAATGCTGTAGCCATAGCAACGCTGATGCTGTTATTGGGGAGAACTGTGCATCCACTCAGGAAAGGAAAAGTGGGATTCAAATGAAACCTCAGCACTCAAATGGCAAGGGCAGGGGCAAGACATTTGTTACTGTGTTGTAAAAGCAAGTATGTCCAAGGCCCAGTTCAGCACCAATTGCCAATAAAATGAGCAGGCTGTACCATTCTGTGCTGCTGCCCTTTATTTGTCAGAGGCCAAAAGGCAAAGGACACCTCCTGTGACATCCTAACCCCACTGATGCCCATCGCCCATCTCACTGTGACTGGGAGGGACAGGATCTGCTCCCCAGTTTGTATCTGTGGGGAGTTTCTGAGCAGGATCAAGGCCCTGATACACCCAAGAAAGTTACCTACAGCACTGCCAACGTCCTGCCCCTCCATCCTGAGTGCAGGAGAGGCCTCCCTGCCACAGCTGTAATCCCAAAGGTGAGAACATCCCAAACATGGTGTGGCAGAACCTTTCCAAATCCCTCGGTAGTAACAGCAGGTTGTAACTATTATAATTCAGGTATTTTCTTAAACCATGGAAAGATTGAACTGGCAGCAATAGCAACACCATGTCTGGGCATCCCCCCTAGGAAAGGCAGCTCCAGCCAGCACGAGGCAGAGGCACAGAGTCATCCTGCCCTTCTCCAGTGCCCTGACCAGGCTGGGTTTGGCAGCTCATCCATGCCTGGAACACCCCAAACAGCCACAGTCCAAGTCCTGTGTGTCAGTACCCCTGTACAGGTGGAACTGCTCATGGCTCCCATCCAAATTTAATTCAATTTTTAATTCAAACTTTAATCAGCAAGACCAAAATCAAATAGCAAAGCCCCCCAGGGTCACCTGCAGTGATACCCAGTGCAGCCCTGGCTTTTCCCTGAGAGTTCCTGAGAATATTCCAATTTCTTTTAAAGCATTTCTTTTGCATATTCCCTGCTGAAGCAAATGATAGCACTATAAATGCCTCCAAAAGCATTTAATTTAGATTTAATAGGGCAGTAAAAAAATCTGTGGGTTCTAAAAGAACACTTAGATCAGTTTAATGGTACAAGGGATAAATCTGGGCAGGAAATATTCCACCAAGACAACACGGTGCCAGGTTTGGAGTTCATTACCTGGGAGATGTACTTGCTTGCTTTACATTTGTGATTCAGTTTGCAATAAAAGCTGCAACCCAACTGAACCTCAAACCCCTGTGTTTCCATGTGAATTAGCAAATGGAAGTGCAGAAGATGCAGCAGCACTTCATCAGCTTGGGGACATTGAGTGACAACGGGCCCCCAAAGCTCCTGCACTTGGAAGAGCAGGGACAGTCTCACTTGCCAAGTTCATTTGCAGGAGTTGCCCCATTGGATTGCTGATTAAAAGCTCATCCTCAGCCATGCAAAGCCCCATCTTTACACCTCCCTCTCCGCCTCTCTTTTTCTTGATTTTTACCATTCCTCCTTTTTAATCCACCTGCAGTAAAAGCTGTGAGTCAATTCCTGACTTTTGACCCTGCTTTGAACTCTCCTCAATCTCCATTTCTTGATCCTGGCCCTGCATTCAGGGCTACAGCAAGACCTGCCCTTTTCCCTAGAGCTGAACTGAGCAAACACAGGCAGGGACAGAATTCCCCCTCATTTGTGCAGACACAGGAAAGTCCAAAGTGCCCCCGGGGTCAATCCCCCATGGGAGCCCCTCAGCAGCAGCTCAGGGCTGCCCCTCTGCAGCAGCTGGCAGAGCCATGGGCAGGGCTGAGCACACAACACTGCTGGGAACAGGCTGCCTGTTCTCCACAGGGCACCAGTGCCCTCTGAAGGCAGGGCTGAGCACACAGCACTGCTGGGGACAAGCTGCCTGTTCTCCACAGGGCACAAGTGCCCTCTGAAAGCAGGGCTGAGCACACAGCACTGCTGGGGACAAGCTGCCTGTTCTCCACAGGGCACCAGTGCCCTCTGAAGGCAGGGCTGAGCACACAACACTGCTGGGGACAAGCTGCCTGTCTCCCAGCAGGGCTCAGCACACCCCATTGCTGGGGAACAGGCTGCCTGTCTCCCAGCAGGGCACCAGTGCCCTCTCTGAAGGCTGCAATTGAAAAGTTCTGGTTTTAAATTGCACTTGCTGACACAGCTAATAAATGCATTGAGGGACTTATTAGGGAAGATGGGCTTTGGAATTTATACCTTTGCCACTTGGTTACTCTGTGATGTTCAATTAGCAGGACCTACTTCAGAGAGACCGTGGAAGGTGCATTTATAATTAATATGTCCTGCATTTTAAGGTACTCCCAGGAAAGGCATCCTGGGGCACAGTATTACTGTTACTACCATGTTCCTGCACTGCCTTGGAAATATCTGACCTGTTTCTCTTGACTTTTCCTTCTTTTTCAAGGAAATTACCATATTTTGGAAATAAAAAATGCTAATGGTATCGAACCTCAGGAAAGAAAATGCTCAACTAACCCTGGAAATTAGATTTCCTTTTATGATTGAGCATGTTTATTTCAGGCAATAGCACATGTTAACTAGGAGAAAAATAGTAATATAAAAATGTATAGGATGTCTACCACATAATGGTTCCTTGCAGGAGGAAGAACAATAAATATTTAATAGAAATGCAAATATCAAGCCATCTGAGGAGCAACTCTGGCCATAATTTCTCAGGGACAGACTGAGTGGAGCTGGGTAAGGGACCTGAACCTCCTCCAGGAGCTGGACCTTCAGCAATTCATTCCCCTCCACCAGAAAGGACTGAGCTGAATTGTTTGTTTCAGGAATCCTTGGCAGATGAAGGGCCCTAAAGACTATGGAATGTTCTTTCCTTATCTCTTGGCTGTCTTTCCATGCACATGATCCAAATGAATGGGTTCTCTGCAATAATTAAGCACTGAAACCCATTTCACTGATGGTATCACGGAGCAGCCAACAGGAAGATAAATCATTTTGCTGTCTGCTTTCTTGGTGAAACACAACCTTTCTGTTTTTTCAGACCTGTTGTTTAGATCCACAGGGAAACTCCAGCTGGAGGAACCTTGCAGGAAGCACTGGTGGTTTGGACTGGGGTGCCCTGTCTTCCTGTGCTGCTGCAGCAGCTTTGCTTCTAGAAATGAAGATTAACAGAGTGCAATTTGGGAGGCAAAGCTGGAGCCATTGGCCTGGGGCCATTTGCTCACAGATGCAGGTTCAGAATGGGAAGAAGGACTTAAACACACCTGGCTGGGAGCACTGGAGGCTCATTGTCAGCACTGCCAGTGCTGAGCTGAGCCACTGCTTGGAAGAGCAAAGGTGTGCAGGGTTCATCCCCCTGCACAAGTTACCACAGGGTGCACTCAGCATGTTACTGGTTTTTTGGTTGATGGGGGGTTTTTTTGGTTTTGTTTTTTTTTTTGTTTGTTTGTTTTGTTGGTTTTTTTTACCCAAGAATGACCAGGAAAAAAAATCAGGGATGAAGTTAAAACTCAAAAAACTTGTGGCACCACGTCATACCTCACAGTACCAACACATTTACAAACACTAAACACCTCCCCAAGCTTTCAGTAGGATTTAAAATAATGCAGCCACAGAGCAAAAGGAACTTGCATCATGCCCTGGTGTTGCTTTCCCTGTCTGTACTCAGTTCCTCCCTGTACCATGGAAATAGGGTGTTCCCAGACCTGTAAGGGGGTGATCTCACTGCACAACGGTGACACCCAACCTGGTGTCACTCGTGCCACTTCACAGGAGGAACAGAACCTACCCCAATTTTCACCACTGACAGCAGGGGGTTTGTGGTACAGTTTCTTTTTTCCTCTTAAAACTAACACAAACCACACAAGTATTTTTCTGCTGGCCAGGGAAGGAAAAGGTGACTCCTCCAAGCACCAGCTCTGCCTGACACCGACAGCAGAGCTGGGATATTTCTGGCTCTGAGAGCAACAACAACAGGGTTTCTTACAGTACTGGGGAGCCACAGGGAAGGGCTCCAGCCTGAGGACACCCTCCCCCAGCACAGTGTGCCTGGCTGTCTGCAGAGGGAGAAGGGCTTTTCCAAGGAGGTATTCAGGCTCTGGGGTGTCCCTTGGGTTTGGTGGTATCTCCCACGCTCTGTTTGGGCCCTATCCCACAGGCAGTTTCCTCATGGGCATTCCCAGGGAATCCACTGCTGTCTGCCTCATGCTCAGCACCCAGGGAAGCTTTGACACACACAGCATCCCTCAGCCTCACCGAATTTTAAAGAATCCCTGTCCAGTTTTGCTCCCAAGATGTGCTGCAGGGCCATGCCACAGCTCCACCTCTCCTTGCCCACACATCATGCTTTTCCCTCTGAGCACATTCCTGAGGGAGGCCAGGAGAGCAATTCCCATTTGTTCTCAAGGGCTCTGGGCAGCAGCAAAGGACCAACACTTCTGCATTCAGAGAAAAAAAACACACTTGGGCCCTTTGTAGCTGGTGGGATTCTTGTTTGCCTGACACAAAAAGAGCTGAGGAAACTCAAGATACAATGCAAAAATAACATCTTTTCACTTTTCTGCCTGTCTCTTCCATTGGAGCAGCCCCAGGGAATAGCTGTGCTCTGTTTATAAGCTGGAAGAAAGCTGAGGCTGATCCACCAGCCATGAATCTCTGCAGAGCAACAGGCACTTCAAAGCCCACTGTTTTCCTTCCTGGGCATGCCATAGCCTGGGCACAGTGTGGGACAGCAGCCAACAGACCAATGCCACGCATTCCTGCCAGGAGCAGCTCCCTCCTACCTCTGAAACACTGCAAAGAAATACCAGGGCCACCAGAGGTGTATTTGCTTTCAGCTGCCCCTGTTTCTCCCCTTGCATCTTAATGGTCTGTCACCAAGGGGACTCTACTCTTGTTCACTGCCCAATACATAATAATACTTTGCTTTCATTCACTGGAATATTCTACCCAAGGTGTATTCCAAAAGCTCAAACCTGTGAGTCGTTTCCCTGTAGGCCAAACTCCCCTTTTGAGAAGGATTTGGGAACAAGTGGAATAGCCTGGCTGATTCTCCAGCAATTATTTATTCAGAGAACCTTCTGCTGCTTGTGAGCAGACTGCAAAGTCCTCAGGTGTGTTTCTCCCTCAGAATTATTCATGGCTTTTCCCAGGGACAGACAGTTGGGCTGCAAAAACAGGCATTTCCCAGTTTTTCCCCCAGAGAAAGCTCCGTCCCCTGGGATCTGGGAATGTGACAATCCACACAAGGAATGCAATGCTGTGCTGCCTTTGCTGTGCTGACACAGTGCAACAGGTTATTTCTGTAGAAATAACTGGATTCTGGGAAAAGGGTTGGTAGACTCTACCTGGACAGGTTGGTCCTGTGTTTCTGTAAGGGAATCCAGCAGGATTGTTCCAAGAGCTACAGTCTTTAGACACAGACAGTTAATCCCAAGATCCAAAACAGAAGACACCCAACACTTTTTTGGCTGTGGAGGGTGATAAACTATCAAGAAGAAAACTGCATTTCTTCTCCAAAGGCCACCCCTGATCCAAGACTTGTTCCTTTCTTCAGACATGTCACTCATTAACCACAAACATGAATTACATCATTCTTTTCCTTAAAAACAGACTGCAGGATCCCTCTCCCAGTGAAGCCCACTGGAAATCTGCCCTACACTCCATCAAGGCAATGATATTTCTCTTGTCCAGCATCCCAAGATGACCATGAGCTCCATCACAGCCTTGACATGGTACCTCCCACACAAACTCATCCTGCATATTTTTATTCCTAGCAATAAACATTTCAGAGGATTTGTTTTCATAAACTGCTGTTCTTCCAAGCTGTAGATTCACACAGACATCATTTGCCAGTCCCTTTGTTCATCAACAGCAACCAATTATTCTCTGAGCTCCTTCCCAGAGCACTGCATTTCTCACTGTGGCAATTCCTGCTGTATTCCAGCCTATCCCTAATCTGCCAATAGCTCTGGCCTTTAAGAGCCACAGACCCACTGAAAGCTCCCACCAAGTCCTTTCCAAGGCACCAGGGCCTTCCTCCCTAGCTGTGCACTTGTCTTCCTCCTGTGGCTTCTGCTACATCCCCATCTTTCCCAGCTCAAGGATTTTTATTCCTCTCTAACTAATATTTTGTCCCACAGGTAAGCTCTGACTCAGTCCAATTTATTGCTGCCTGGTGCCCTCTGCAAACCTTTACACTTTCCTTCCTGCAAATTACAGGCTATAGTAACACAAACCTTGTAACCCTGTGTTAAAACTCAGGCTGGTTTTATTTTGCACTGCTTTGGAATTGCTCCTGCTTCAGCACCAGGGGAGGAGGGACACAGAGGCTGATTGTGCAGCCAGAGATGCCCAGCTATGCTGCCCCTCAGAGGTTTTCAGCTGCTGCAAGGGCAGGTCAACACTGAATGTTTTGAAAACCTCCCTGAATTTCCCTCAGTATCGCTAAAACAATTGTAACTGGACCACAGAAAGATTTCCAAATGTGTTAATTCTGTCAACTCTGAGAAAACGAAAAATAGCTCAGACAGTGATGGGAGAAAAAACAAAACCCACAACAAATACCTGAGCTACAATAGGGGATATTTCGTTTATAAGAGGCCCCAAGAGGTTTTGAAGTTGTCCTTACTAAGTAGCTCCACATTTAAATCTTACTCTACTCTTTAAAACACTCCCTGACGGTTCTCAGCCTGTTTCCAACTCTCCCCAGCAGGCAGCACCTGTGATGATGTAAAGCCAGAGCTGTATGTCCAGTGCAAGGGTGTCCTCTAGTGGTGCCAGGGCTGGCCCTTCCCCCTGGGGCACGAGCAGGGGCAGGGAAGGATCCGGGAGCTGATCCCGTGAATTCAATGCCACCCCAAACTCCAGGGCAGCAAAGCGGCCCCGGGCTCTCACAGCTCACAGAAACCACCACACAAACATCTGCTCGGCACTGCAAAAGTGCCTGAGCATTCCTGGAAATCACCTCCCACCGCAGGTGGCAGGAGGTCGTTCCACTCATTAACTGGAGTTGGTAATTTAGTTATTTTTCAATCTAATTAATTAAGGCTCGGTAGCACGGGCTTGGCTCTGTTCTCAGCCGATTCATCTCGTGCAAACCTCGCAGCCAGCTCGGGTGCATCCGAGCCCTGTTGGTGTGTCTGCACAGCAACACAAAAGGGCTGCCAGTTGCTACTGCTGTGCCATCCCCTGGCTTCGGCAGTGTTTAATCAAAACAGTTCTGTCTATATGTTGCTACAGAATAGCAAGGGGTGATACACAGTAATCACAGGCAAGGCTGAAGGGAGCAAAGGGAGGAGAAACCTGTCTCTGTTCTCCTTGTTCTGCTTTTTCCTCCCAGTGGGAGAGTCAAAGGAAAATTTCACATGGTTTCTTTGGGGCAGGAAAGACCAGAACCAGGATAAGCTGCAAACTTGCTTGTCAGTGTCAGTGCTTTACTTTTCCTTACTCAAAAGTGACTGATAGAAAAGTGCAGAATACTTAAATAATACAGCTACTGTAACTTGACAATACATTTGATAATAGCTATTACAACTAACACAACTATTTCGGTGATAAATCCTTATTTTAGGACTTAGTTATGCTTAAAAAAATAAGTTGCCTGAGTTATATGACTTTTCAGGTAAAGTCATGATGTAAATACTTGTGATGTTTTACAGTGTAAGACAAGAAAATGTTCTATATAAACAGAGATATGGAAATTATTTATTACTGCCACTGGACAGTGTTACATTAACCTTTCTGCATTCTTTGTACCACCCAAGAACAGGCACAATTCTCCTTTGCCTCATCCCAAGTGATCTCACATGGTAGAAATGCTGAATTATGAGCCTGAATAGGCATCTATCACTGTGGAATTCCACAACTCATTAGCTTAAAGGTGGGTAAAATGTTCTTTAAAAAGTTACAAATGGCATGTTATGTAATTAATGTCGAAATTGTTAATATGTATCTTGTTACAGCTCAACTGAATCAGCAAGACTGGGAGACCCATCCCCTTAAATAACAACGAGAAAATGTTTATACTTAATAATTCTTGTTCATTAATTCTAAGTAGCTTGAAACTGTTCCCAGTACCCAGCACAACGTTGTTGGCAAAGCAGCTTCCAGTGCAGTGAAAATGTTCTATTTCTGTAATGCAGCTTAATGGGTATTAATTCACTCCTTATTCTCTGAAAGGCACTAATCAGCACAAAGACTCCTGGTATTTATAGAGGAGCACTGTGTAATTCCATCAGAAATGCACTGCACTCCAGTGCTCAGGATAGCACAGCTAAAGGCTTCCAAAAATTTGCCCCTTTACATGCCAGAGTGTCTTCCAGAGCTTTCTGGTTGCTCTGTGCATACCTGGCTTAAGGCAAAGCTTAAGGAGGCATTGCTTTTATTACTGAATGTCTCAGAGCTCTCTCTTTCAGTATAATGCCATCCACCAATATAGTTCTTTCTGCCTCGTTAGGGGAAACGTTCAACTTCATTAAGGCAATTCTCAGGGAAGATCCGATTCCTGTCAGCCAGTGGCAGGCAGAGGCTCAAGGAAAAGAGCTGCTCTTTAACAAAAATTAGGGCATTTTGCAAACATTACACTGTGGCTCTGGGCTTCATTTTGCTCCAGCAAAACCGTTTGGCCAAAAAACCCAAGTAGAGATGTATTGAGGCAATGAGTGGAAGCACAAACTAAACTGGCCTCAAAACAGAGCATGATTTAATACTGTCTTGTCTCATACTGTTCTTTGAAGGGCTCCTTCCATGCACCAGGTATTTCCTTTGGTTTTCCCAAACCATTTTTCAGAAAAGCTCCTAAAGTTTTAGGCCAAAAACCTAACTAAAAACCTACTTCAGCCTTCAACAAAGCCTTCATCAGTCACGTACAAAAAACGTGTGACAAACAACCTAATTTGGGTCTCGCTTTGCTGAGGGAAGAGAAAGTCTCTGCAGGAAGAGCAAAATTAACAACTAATCTTCATTACATCTCTTCACTGAGAAACACAGAGGAAAACCTGCATCTGAACCTGTAATTGGCTTTGCTGATTCCCCCCCAGAAACGCCTTCTGGCTTTCATTAATAGTGACGTTGCCCTCGTTTCCAGCCCACATCCTATTTCCAGCTCTCACCTGGGCACCAGCACCCCCAAAAAGGCAGAAGGAGAACGGTGCACTGTGCCAGGACGGCTCTGAGATGCTTCATGAGGTGCATAGGGTGTGCCTGGAGCCCAGGAAGGGCTCTGTGAACCATCCCACGCAGGAAGACCTAAGGAAAGGTGGGAAATGCTGTGGCTGTGCCTCGATTCACACCCTCCTGGGGCTGGGCAGAGCTGTCTCCTCTCCCACACCAGGACAGCTGGGTCTGTCAGAGCCTCCCTCACACCGTTTTCATTTCCCCTTTTGGAAACGCAGCATTTCTCTCAAAGCACAGCCACCAGCACCTCCCTTCTGATATGACAGCTCTGTGATAAATCTGCCACGAAGACATGAAAGATTTTTGCAACTCCCTAACAAGTCTAAGAGGTTTCAACTCTATTTTTCACCTCTGAGGAAGACACTTGAATGGCATCTGTGTGAGGAAAGGGAGACCCAGAGCTGAGAAATCCACCCCACTCTGTAAAAGCTAAACAAGCCATGCTCAAAATCCATGAAGAGCAGAGTATGTGTGTGTAAACCTCACTAACCCAGTGCTTAGGACATTCTCTGAGGGGGAGGATTTATGTGTCTTTTATAGAAAGCCATTGGTGGATAAAATAAACTCATCCCTGGAGATGGCACTGAGAAGTCAGTGTTTCCTGCCAGGTGGCACAGCACTCACCCAGGCCTGTGGGAGCTTCCCCCCAGGGACACCCCAAGCCCCAGGGGAGAGCACAGCAGGGAGTTCTGTTTTGGCAGCACTGCACCGACCACCAAACAGCCTCTGCCTCCAGCAGACACTCCACCCCAGGTACCCCAGAAAGACAACGATAGGGACCTGTGGGTTATTCCTCAGGCCAGCACAACCCGAGGTGTGAGGAGGCTGCCAGCGGCCGGGAGCAGGGTGCCATGGTTACCAGGGATAACCAGCCAAGGGCTGCAGGGCTGATGGCTGGATGAACAGCCACTCCATTCTGTCGCCCGGGGGTCTGTAAAACATGATGCAATTGCATTTCACAGGCAGCAGAAAGGCAGGCTCCTCAATAAACACCGTTCCTGCTGCTCAGTGGCCACACTCCTCTCACACCAAAGGCACTGGCTTTGCCCTGTCAAGGCACAGATTGACACTGAGCTGGCTGCAAGGGTGACTTTCAAGTCTTCTCCCATAGTGCTACAGCCAAAATAAAGTGTGCCAAAACCAGGTTGATTTTTTTCCTCTCTAGTGGAAAAATATACGTTTCCCTCACATGATGCAGTAGAGGCCAAACAAAGCCATGGAATCCCAGAAATCTAGGCTGCTCCTGCCTCTGGAATTACAAGCACAGCATGAAATTGGCTGCAGTTTAGCTGGTCCAGCCATGAGCCAAAAGAAGAGCAGGTTGCTGAGGGCTGGTACAGCCAAGCTCTGAGTGAAGCCAGGGATGGAGATTTGGCCCCTGGTCAGGGGTTACCAAGCTCCCTGGAGCGTTTTTCCATGGACTAGGTTTGGAAGAGGAAACAAGCCATCTTGCTTTGCCTCTGTTTTCACAACTGCAAAGTGCAAATAATGTTATCACCACCCTTCTTCAAGTGGTCAGAGACCTGCTGATGGCAGTTGTTATTTCCACTTACAAATCCAAACTGAAGCCTGAAAACAGCAACAACTTTAAATACAAGCATGAAAAAGCCAACAGATTTTTTCCAGACGTAGAAGAGAGAGGAATTAATCGTATTCCCATCTGATTCCCAGACCTGTGCTGCATTCAGCTGCTGCTTAGAGGGGAGACATCAGTTTGGACATGGGAGATTTTGCACCAGTGACATGACCCCAGAAATGAGAATTGCAGACACTGAACCATTCCCTCTCATGGGATGGAGTTTCCTCCATCAAACAGAGCAGCAATCACTGGGCAACTGTTGAGAGACAAAAGCTACTGACAGTGTTTGATAATGCAGCAACAAAGCAAATCCTCCAGGATTCCGAGGAGGAGGCAAGATCCTGCTGGGAGTCAAGCACTTATTCTTGTCTTGGACGCAGGATGAGATGAAGTGAGACTGCAAACTAATCACGGGTACCTGAACATTAAACAGCTCCATAAACCACAAATATAACAGAGCAGCTGAACCTGCAACACCAGGACAAAGGGCTGGGACCTGACTGGCTCTCAGCAAAGGTTTCCACAGGGCAAGAGGACAAGCTGTGTCCTCAGAAAACACTGTCCTGAACAGGAAGGATTCACCTGCCGTGTGCCTGTGCTAAAAGCACACAACACACCCCCGGAGTGTGTGAGGCTCCACTTCCCTGGTGTCCACGGGAACTGTGGGACACAGCACCACCCTGGGGATAAGCAGGAGGTGCGTTTGGCAGGTTTGTTTGCTTTGTATCACAAGCAAATTGATGCATCACACCCAAACAGCAGCACTCTGAGCACTTATTGGCAGTATTGGCATTGTAGTGACACGATTTCACACTCATAAAATGAATTACTAAATTGGCCTTAATTCCTTCTTCGTGCCAACACAGCATGGCCAATTAGAGGAGCTCCATCCATCACCAGCAGCTTGACAGCACAGCCAAGCAGAACATCTCTGCCAGTCTCCAAGACAGCGACAAACCCAGTGTTTAAATACAAGAGTAAACCCCCCAAGCTTTCAATGTAATTGGGAGAGTTGCTGCTTCTGAGATTCTGCCTTAGAAAAGTAACTCCTGATGGTCTCAGACTAATCCCAAGGGAGGCCAAATCCAAACAGAGCTGATAAGTACCTTTTGGCAGGTTTTTACAACTACTACACTTTCATATCTCACTTCACATCTCTTTATGATCTTTATCCCTTAGAAGATGATCCTTATCCCTTAAAAGCTTTTGATTGATGCTATGAAAGAAAACCTCTGGAATCTCTATCTTCCCCTGGCTATTTTCAGCCATTTACTCTCAGATATCCACTGCCAGTGGCACTTTCTCTATTTCCAGGTGCTGGTCCCAAGTTCTGCAAACAGATACTTTACAGATACTTCCCCCCTGCAACCACCACAGACAATTTCACTGTTCCCTTGGTACCCACAAACACAACTTCTGCTCATTCCTTCCTTGCCCCAGTCATAGCACACAGCTCCTGCACTCCCTTGTCCTGGCACTGCTGGGTACAGAGAAGGGCATGTTAAGGGGAGGATTTTTTTTTTAGAAAACAATTATTTCTCACGTTTTTAACACTTTGTCTTTTCATCACTGAGCTAAATGTGGCAGTACAAGAAAGAGGGTAAATCAAACAGCTCACAAGGAATTACAAGGAAAGGCATCAAGAGGAAGGTGTAAATGAAGAGTGATATTCTTTCAGTAAGTTGTATCTATTTAAACACAATTTAATGTCTGTGGAGTGGATGCCAGGGAGGCAGAACAGGCAAAACAGGGATTACAGGAGTGCAGATGGCCTGACTTGCACAACCTCACACTCCACTGCTGAATAAGCAATCACAGGGGCACTGGGGGCTCACAAATGGTTCATGGCCCATTTGCAATACCGAGGTGAGACTCTGAAACCAAGACAATTATTCCATTCATGCTTTCATATCTTTTATAAGCCATCCCTGAAAGAGTAAATTAAGGAGAAGGGGATTAAAGATAGAAAAATCATAAAGGATGAAAAAAGGAAAAACATGAAAGGATAACAATGACACAGATACTCTGGTTTCACCCCCCTGTAATGACTTTCATTTTTAATCCTTCACTGGCTGAGAAAGGACTACAGGGATTGAAGAAAGTGATTACATACACCTTGTGATTATACTAAATAAACTCAAAAAAACAGCAATGAGGAATTTCTACCAAAGTGACATTGAATGTTCAAATAAAACCAAGAAAACTCAGAGTCTTATCATGTATACTTCACCATCTGGTTATTCATCTGAGTGGAAAAGAGCTGCAATTAATCCCTGATTTATTTCTCTCTTCCATTCCATACCTACTAATGGCAGGTAACAGTGGAGTTTTATTGCCAGACATGCCCTCTGGTATAAAAGTGCTCCTACCTGCACATTCCCCAGTGAAGACAAGGCTTTCCTTTCACAAATTCTCCCCTTTGCTGCTTTGCCCAGTCCCAGCAAAGGTGGGCTCAGATGTGCTGCCCAGGACAACCATCCCTCTCACAACCCCTGAAATGTCACCAGCACTGGGGATAAATCTTATGGAATACAAAGCTGACCTGAGCTTAAACTGTGTAGGGTGGGATGGGAATCCCTCCCGAGTTGCTGGGAAATGGGACCAACCACCAAAACAACCAAGAGCAACAGGCAGGGAGGTCTGGAGCATAAGGCAGGTGCCCACCCTGCACCCCAAAGTCAGTGCTGAGCTCTCGGCAGGTGTCCTTGGCCACCTCCACTTCTGAAGCAAACTGTAATAAAGAGAGCTGGCCAACACTTGGCATGTTCCTGCAAGGAAAGGGCCCTAAAGGATGTGTTGGTGGAAAAACCCTCTGATAGAGGAGGAAGCTCATCACTGGGGTCATCTCCTGACCTCACTGATTCTGTGTGTGCCCAACAGGGCAAAGGCACCTCCTTGTGCCATTTGTAGCATCTCTGATTTCAGTGAGTCAGGTACCTGACAGGGACACACAGACCTGCACATGGGAATGAACAATCACACACAAGGCACCTTCTGAAGGGTAAAACTGTGTGTGTGTGTGTACAGATGCAGCCACACTTACCTCCTGCTTGCTTTACACCCATGTAGGGAGCAGGAGAGATGTTGCTTTATCCTCATGGAATATGTGAGCATCAGGCATTTTTCTCCATACCTTTTACTTAACAGAAACATCCCTGTGCTGGCACCAGCCTGCTGGAAAACAGCCAGTTCAGATGTCCTTCTCTAATGATAAGAGCAGGAATAACAGGATTTGAGGTGTCAGGATTCAAGATAATCTCTTGGCAGAACACCAGGAGGGAGGTGTAGGGAACCACACTAAGTCTGGCTGAGATGTTGAGACATTAAATAGGGAATTTTCAGTGAGCAGAAATAAATGTACTTTATCAAAGTAGTAATTGTGTCTTTTCACCTCTGCTTATTTTGGGTACCTCTGATGCACTCACATAGGTGGATTTAAGTGCTAGACAGGAATTATAGACAGGATCAAGTGTGAAGAGCAACATCTTCACAACCAGCTACAAACTGCATATTAAAAAAGGGGAACAAATGCTTAAAGACTCTTACACAGTTTGAGAAAGAAAAGGGGAAATAAAAATAAAAATTAGAGATGGTGTGAGAGGACAAAGAACTAGAAACAAAACCAGCTAAATAGACATGGGTATGAAGGCATTGTGGAGGCACCAAAACATCACAGCAGGGACCAGAAAAAGTGGCAATTTCTCACCCATGTTTTACCACCACAACAAAATAAAGGGTCCTACTTGACCAACCCGCATAAACCAGACACACTTACATATAAGAGCAAAGAATGAGAGAAGGAAATTTTTTTAGGCTGATAAAAACCACAGTTTGAAAGCCCACACTTGTCTACACAGCAGCCGGTGAGTTCAGAAGAACTTGGGTAAGTGGTGCTGCCTCTAATCCCCCTCCTTCACATCCCCAAAAAACACCTCAGAGCTCTTGTGTTCCACTGTGAGCAGGGGGTCCTGCAGACAGCATGGAGATAGTTCCAGTAACACAGGAAACCAGGATTTTCATTTACAATGACACCTCTTCTGGGGTGAGGAAGAGGAATTGTCTCTTTAGGACGTGCTGCAGTTCTCAGTGAAGCTGTTCACTGTCCCATTCCCACACCTGACACTTGGGATTTTTCTCCACAAATGGACCACAGCAGCTCACAAAGGAATAAAAACCACGGAGTGTCACAGGGCTTGGAAACTGGAGACACCAAACTGCATTTCCTGTCCCAAATGTCACAAAGCACCACCACCTACTCCACTCAAACAGCAACTTGCCAAGCTGAGTTTCAGCTTTAAATTGAACTGCTGAACAAGAGACTCATTTTCATCAAGAAGAATCAGGACCCTCATGGAAAATGTAATAAAGGTTTTACAGTGTTTGAGTTTCTATTCAGTTTTTCCTATGAAAGATCTTTGTTCTGTAACATTTTGGGCTTCTCAGTATATTTGCTTCTGCAGTTTTCACTGGGAAAAACCCAAACTAATTACTTGCTGGTCTCTAAGCCTCAAGATCACGTTTTCTTGCACATGCATGTGAAAAGTGTTGAATAAAACCTTTAAAAACCCAAACCTTTCGTTGCTGGGTACTTGGCACAATTGATTGAAATTCAGATCTGCTGCCCAGCAGCAAAGTCTGATAATTCAGTATCTATTTGCATTCCAAATAAAGATGAAAAATCAGAATATTCATAGATTCTGCAGAAAAAAAAATGTACTTAATTTTGCCATAAAGAGAATTGAGTTTTCCAAGTGATTTGAATGGTATTTTTCCTTCCCTGGGTATTCCTTCTCCTAGAGGTTACTGGGGGGATTTTTACCCTTATTTTCCCCCCTTAGATATTATATCCATCAGAGTTCCCCCCCAACAATTCATGTGCTATTTTTATGAAAAGGAAAAGCAGCAGTTACTTAAATCCAGAGCTGCTTCTACCAACACATTGCTTTTTTCTTTTTTTTTTAATTAAGCCTTAAGGTAATCAATGAAATTTCAAGCTGAAAGGAGAAAGACTTTCCCCCCAGAGTAGCCCAGTGACCACTAAGCATTGAAGTCAAGACCACCTCACCCCCAGATTTATTACACTGGAGACTTGAGGCTAAACCTCTCCCCTCTCCCACCACAACATTAAGGCTCTCTCTTCCTTTAGGATTTTTTTCTAGGAAAAAATTCAAAGTAAACACCATTTCTGACCTAAAGCAAAATAGGAATGAGCAAAAGTGCCATGCAATGGGAAAAACCTTCTCTTTTTCATGCTTTTAAAGTATATTTTTAAGCCAAGTGCATTAGGACAGACTGCAAGCTCTAATAAACCTCCAAGTGCCTTCCCAGTCCAGCATTTCCCACACTGTACACGGATTTGTGTGGTTGGAATCCACTTTTAATAGGGGAAAATGAAAAATAAAAACCTATTTAAGGCTTTTTAAGGAGGATTTTTTTCCTAAGGGGCCATCACAGAAGTGGATGTACCACGAGCTTCAGAGCCTGCAGGTGCACACCCTTAGCCAGGCAGAATTAATTACTACAATTACTGTAATTAACAGTGCTGGGGGCAGGTATTTATATACCTGTGCTAGAGGTTCTCCCTGCCAGCAAACAGGAGGCTTCCTGTGATAACCACACAGTAACGGCAAGTTGTTTTATACCAACAGCAAATAGTGATTCTCACAGTGGGGCCACTTTTTAAACTATCTGCAAACACAGGATGATTAAAAGTGTATAAACAGATTCAGCAGAAGTGACTAAAGATATGCCTTGTACAAACAAAATGGAAGCCACTCCAAATTGATTCCCATCATATCTGGTCTCCATCAGAGCCAGAAACTCCCTATATTTATCCCATTTGCATCACACATGTCAGTTGGTGTATAAATAGAGATGAGTGCACAGTGTCTTGTGTCAAACCACATCAGTGAGTCACCAAAGAGGGGGAAGAATAATTTTGTCTTGGCTGTATAGACAGGATAGTATTTATCAGCCAGTTAAAAGCAAGACTGTGGCACAGAAAATTCTGATTAGAGGGAGAGAGCTTTTCCACCACAAAGACAGGCAAGCCCCAGATCTCCTGGAACTCTGCTGGACCAGGCCCTGATTTCAGCACACAGCTGGAATGGAGGCCTCCAGAAATCCTTAAAATTGAAAGTATCCTGTGATTCCAAGAGGCAAACCAGGCAATTCTGGGAATCTGCAGTGTCTGAGCATCTACCTGGAACTGTGCTCAGAGTCGCCTTGCTTTCCTTTGAGACCAAGTTTTTAGTTGCTCTGAGTGGTAAAAGGACATAACCACAAATCTCCCTCTGCCCTCAGTACAGTTGGGTTGTGCAGAGACTGGACAATATTGCACCAGAAGCCTTACAGGGGGCTTGGGGAGTGGGGAAATGCATCACACTCACAGCAACACCATTGAAATCCCATCCTGATGCTTGCATTTATCTCCATAGTGTTTTCTATCATAGCTTCCTTGTGCACAATAATAAACAATAAAAATGAGCAGCAACAGTTGGGCTCTGCCCTTCTCAGTAGGACTATCATGCAGTTCTAATGTACATTATATGAGCTGCAATTGGAAATAAAACAAATGCTAATTTGACACTTGCAACTTAAGTACAGATGGACAATTTTAGGTCATTTTAACTGTCGATTTCTGCTTTTAAGTTATATTTTACAATAATAGCTTATTCATCCAGAGACATTTTCTTAGTCATTGCTTGTGTTTTGGAGGGTTTAACCTGATTTTTCCCTGTTTTTTCCCCGTGGAACTCAGTCCCTTGCAGTCCAGATTTCCCTGAATGCAGAGAACACCCCCCAGTGTAACCCTGCCCTGGTGCCAACCCTGTCTCAGGCCTTGGGGAAGCCACAATGCAAAGGCAGTGCTGGAAGACACTTGACCTGATCTGTAACAACTGCAGAGGCAGCTGTGAACTCATGGTAGTGCTCAAAGTGTTCCTTGCAGAGGAAATTCTTTCTTTACACATCAGTTTATACCATTTGTAACTCTGGGAACATCAAACCTCTTATTTTCTTTAGCTCAACATGACATTGATCCACAAAGACCTCTGGGATTGTTCTCTCTTCTCATTATATTAATAATTTTTAATTTTCTTTTTCCTGGAGAGAGGGAAGGGTTCACAGTCACAGATAAACAGCGTGTTGAAAGAACCCTTTTGTGCTCCCTGGTAGCACCTTGAAACTCTGGTGTCACAGTGGCAGCAATGACACGATTCACAGTCACTCAGGAAGCAGGTTAATTAGCTAGAAATGTGTGCAATATTCACTTACCACACGGCTGAGATTAGTCAGGTGTTTCCAGCCACTCTCCTGTTTTCCTGTTCCTTGTTCTGCCTGATTAACACACGATGCATTTTCTTCTGTCTTCAGGTTACATGTCTGGAGCTTCTCCACAGGGAATTACAAGCAATTCACATTGCTTGACTTAACATTCATTGTTTCACTAGAAAGAAAAAAAAATCCAAATGTTTGCTAAGTGCTGGGTTTTTTTAACTTGTCATGAAATCAAATAATCCCCAGTACGGGCTGATCCCAAAATCTCATTGACTTCCATCGGAAAAAATTTAATAAATTTGGGTCAAACACTATTCTAAGATTATTGAGGGATTTACTTTTGACCTTGTGTAACCAGAACTCTGCTTTGTATCTCTACGAGTTCAGCAAATTTTCAACAATCCCCTTCAGCCACACACCAGCTAATTCGGCCTCTTTTTACTACCACTAGTTAATAGTAACTATAAATTGGACAAATGTCCATTTAGCTTTATTTACATAACTTCCTGATCAAACTGCACATCTGACAAGTGCTTTGGGAGATCACTGAGAGGAAGATGTTGGGAAATTGCAGAGGTTATTTCCTGTAATTGCTGAGTTCAACCAAACAGTTACAGAGGATTTGGGGCTTCAGGCTGGAAGGGCTTGGGAATTACTGCTTTGGAAACCACGGGAAGCACAAAGGGCTCCTGGAGGGCACCTCAAAACATCATTTGGAGAAATGATTGGGGCAGGGAAATAAAACAGAGAGGGACCAAAGGAACAGGAGGAATTCACTGTGTGCCACCAATGGCTGGAGCACTCCGTGGCACAGCTGGGCACCTTCACAGCACCAATCCCTACAGCAGGAACCAATTCCATCTGATGCTGCCTGTGCATAAAGACTGACAACACTCAGCACTTTATTGGGAGTTTAAAGCCCAGGTTTGGCACATCCACTGCACAGACATGAGTTCCCAAATCCTTGCAGATGGAAATCCTGGGAGGAATTAGGGAGCTGTGCCCAAGGCCAAGCAAGAGCATCTGTTACCACACTTGTATCTCAACTGTGAGCATGAACTGTACCCGAAAGGTTGTCCATATGGTATTTGCAAAGGGCTTCCAGTGAAAGGAGGTTAAGTAGTTTATCAGAGCTTGTCTGAGTGACACATGTGGAACAGACACCAAATAAAGGGCTGTGGTTGTATGGCTGGAGGTAAAGGGGAGAGAGAAATAGGAAGAGGGAGGGAGGGAAGAAAGATCTACAGACCAATCACCCCCTGCCTCCCCATATTTTTTATTTTTAAGAGAATCCTCAGATGTGAAAAAACAGTTTAATTTGACTTTGTCATTAAGTGCCAGCCTGTGCCAAGAACTACTACACAGAGCAGGTGTCCCCAGTAATTCCAGGGACAGTACCTCCTACATCTACCTCACCTGACTTCTTGTAGTTCCTCCTCTCCCCAAAAATAAACTAAAAAAATAATCTGTCTTTAGAAAATGAGTAACAAGCCACCCCTGACTTACTATTTTACTGACTGATCCTAAAGCTCCAAGTCCTCATTTTGTGCCCCAGTCCACTGTGGCACTAGTGGAACCACACAAGCAGGTGGGAAGCCACTGTGACACTATTCAGGGCAGAATCAGACCAGTTTAGAACCACTGCAGATCATAAATATGACAGTAATTAAAGGAGTGGGGAGAGGGAGGGGAAGACCACACAAAAACTCCACAAAACCCCAGTGATTTCTATGAATAAGCGCCCAAAATTCCAATTCCACAGCTGGCAATTGCAGAGAAGCTCCAACTCCCTGCAGATTTCCTTTCAGGAGGAAGTTTAATTAAGGTGGGTTGTTTTTTTCCTTCCCACACAGAAACTTCCCTCTGCACCTGCTACAGAGCCATCATTTAAGGACAGGAATTCAAAGGAACCCTGAAGCACAGCAGAGTTAGGCTTGTGCTGAGTATCAACCACACTTACCTTGCAAAGGATTTTATTTTTTGCCTTATTTAAAGCATGAGCAGGAACCCAAGGCTTGCCACCTTTGCTAAGAGCTGAAGGAGTTACTGGGGCACCCAAAATATGCAGCAAAGCCAAGTTTGCCTCACGGCTCCCATTCCCTTTCCAATGCCATTCAGGGAAACAGCAATTGGGACTCTCATTTCAGATCCCCCAGCAGCAAAAACGCTGATTGATTGCGCTGGTTGTGGCAAAGCAGCCCAAATTGTTGGTTAATTAACAAAGCCGTTTACCTTTAGGAAGCAAACGGAGCCCCAGAAGTGAATGCCAAGGTTACCCTGAGGGCAGAGCAAAGGAAAGGAGTAACACAGGGGTTTACCAACATCATTGCCCCACGAAAATAAAAACTACAAAAGAAAGAATTTCAGTGGGTAAGAGTAAAGAACAGTAGCGGCAATAAAAAATAAGAACTTAAAGTAAGAAAGCACTGACAGACACATTAGCTTTTCTAGACAATTCTTCTTGATTTGCTAAAGATAAATCGCCCCCAAACCCTTCCGTATTTACCAGGGCCCTTCTAATTATGCGAGGCACACCCACACTATTTGGGGTTTTTTTAGTGTTACTTTTTTACACAGCCCTCCTCAGCAGCCCACTTAGTGTGCTCAGGGGGTTAAAATTAATATTTACATTTTAACTCCTATGAAAACAAACAAATAACCGTGTTGGCGAACCCCGCGGTCCGGACAGCCCGCACTCACTGCCCGCCCTCCTCGGCGCGTTCCCGGCACTTTCCCTCATAATCCTGAGGGGAAAAGTTACACCCCAGGTGCCGAGACCTCTGGAAAGCTGTGGGAAAAGCCTCGTTGTCCAAGGATTTGCCTCAATTCCCGGAATATTTGCGGCACAGCCCGCGCTGTGTGTCCCTGGAGGGCCTCCTCTTGCGGCCCCTCAGCCGCCTCAGCCTCACGGCGGGCACAGCGCTGCCCTGAGCGGGAAAACGCCCCAAACAGGGAACACCTGGTGCCTTACGCTCAGTGTTTATGGGGCAAACACCTTCCCAGGGGTTCGGCAGCAAAGGCCAGGCAGTGGGACGGGAGTGTCACCCCACGGCAGTGCCAACCCACGGCAGTGCGGGCGGGAGCCCCCTCAGCTCCAAATCCGAAGGAGGCGACGGGACTCGGCACAGAGTGGGGGAAATAGCGGAGCCAAACTCAGCGCTCCTAAATTCACATACACACGGGGTTTTAAACAAATAACCCTTAAAAGTACCACATGGACAAGCTCTTTGTCCTCTCCTGTCACACAGGTCATTGTGCTCAGACAGTCCTCACTCCAGGGCTGGGGCCATCCCTTCAAAGGTGCCTTCTTTGTCACATCCCACCCCAGAACCAACCCAGGCACTGCCATTCCAACCCCAACATGACCAAACAGCCTCTTCAAAGGTGCCTCCTTTGTCCCTTGGACACAGCACAGTCCCAGAACCAACCCAGGCACTGCCATTCCAACCCCAACATGACCAAACAGCCTCTTCAAAGGTGCCTCCTTTGTCCCTTGGACACAGCACAGTCCCAGAACCAACCCAGGCACTGCCATTCCAACCCCAACATGACCAAACAGCCTCTTCAAAGGTGCCTCCTTTGTCCCTTGGACACAGCACAGTCCCAGAACCAACCCAGGCACTGCAGCTCCAACCCCAACATGACAAACCAGCCTCTGTTCTCCCCCAAAACAGGCCTTTTTTATTTCCTTTTATTGGTTTCAGAAATAACCTTATGCAAAAAGGGATTGCAGTAGCAATGATAAAAAATGATGGGGAAATGACAATAAACAATGGAATGTCTGCTGAGCACATCAAGGGTTTCGAAGCTCCAGCACAAGAAGGTTTTTTTACCTCAGTGCACTGGGTAATTTAAGGTGTCTGAATGCAGAGCAAAAGGAAATATCATCTGTCACTGCAGTAACAGCAAGAAGATAAAATTATTTCTACAGGCTGAAAACAGAAGTGCTCCTGAAAGAAACCATCACTGGAGGGCTATTTTAGGATGAATAGCATTCATCAAGAGTTTAAAGAGGGAAAAGAAAAAAGCGTGTGTGGGGGAAAAGAAGTGTGACAATCGAAATTAAATATTTCATCTCCCTACGGAAATACAATTCTAAATTTAATTACAAAATTCTTTGGGCACAGCCCAAGGATTCTGCAGAAAGCCACAGGAGCAGTTTTACTCTCTTCCAGTTCTGTCTCCTGTACTTGCCACCAAAACACCCAACTGGCAATGCAAGAGGGACATCCCCTCCCTCTGGTCCTACAAACAGCACATCAGAGGGAATCTCACCACAAACCAGGCAAGAGGAGCACAACCAGCATTTCAGACATTGGACACAAACTGCTGGATATTTTTCCCCCTACACATTTATATTGATTTTTTTTTTCTTTTAATGCCACATAAATCACCACTTTCAGGGCCAAAGGCACAGTCTGTGAGCTGCAGCAGTTCCCAGCAGGCAATGCAGGCTCTGCCTCTGGCTCCTTTGTGAGCAGTGGAGCTGCTGCTCTGCCCCTTTCTCCCCACTGTGGCTGCAGCTTTTTCCTGTGCAGCTCCGGGCTGTGATTTGGGGCAGTGTGAGATCAGATCAAAGCACTCAGCACAGCTCTGTGCCTCAGGTGAGGTGTCTGCATGAACCCTGGCAGTGTAGGAGGAACAGTGTGGAGGATCCCATCCAGCTTCCTGAGGGCAATCAGGGGCTCTGGGCCCTGACCAGGACTCTGCTGTCAGGTTCAAAAAGTGATGCTGTGTTGTCTGATTAAGCTTCAAATTATTAGTCTGTTTGCTACCAACTATTAAATATATTATAAAGGAGAATTAAGAAGAAAACCTTATTATCTTAAAAGTTATTTTTCTTTAAAATCAGACTCCATCATTTTCACTTTTACACCTCCAACCTTCCCTCCTAAAACACCACAAGCTGGAAGAAACTTGATCACACATAGGTGGTCTCCATGGAAAACCTTTCTTACTTTAAATTCTTTCTCTGGAAAAGGACTGAAGTAATTTTGCTTCACGTTCCTGAGAATATTCTATGCTATGGAAGTCAAAGAGGAGACAATTCAGCCCAGTGTACAAATCCTACATTAATCCTTAGTGACTTTTAATCAGCTCTGCCTTGACAAAATGCACCTTGCAGGGCCAGGCACTGGGAGCAGCCCCCCCTCTGCCAGTGCTCAGAAACACCTCCCACGTCTCCAGGAGGAGGAACACTGGACATGTGGGATATCAGTGAGATCAAGGGATCAGCTCAGATACTCACTGCAAGTTCTCTCCACAAACACCTTCCCTGGGGAGGAAATGTGTAGCTCCCAGCCAGGATTTCACTGACGTCTGCAGGGAGCATTTGTGTTTATCACCTCCTTACTGCAGACACCAGCAGGAGACCAGGAATGCAGTAACACCTTGTCATCACCCTGACAAATCCCAGGGCAAGGCAAGTGCCCTGCAGACAGAAGCCCTTCAGATAAAAGTCAGGGTAGATCACTAAAGGAATCTGGCTGAAGACTCAGGCTCATGACATCACCTAAGCTTGGAGCAGGAGCAGCCACGTGATGACAGGCAGCCAACACCCCCTGATAAACCCACAAGGACTTTGGACCTCTCCTGACAAATTCTCTTCTATGAAAGCTGCCAAAGGAAGGCAAGTCAAAGAAGAAAATAACCAAAAATCCCCAGGAAATCCAGTCCTGAACCAAGAAAACACATGTGCTTGCTAGTCAGTCTGTTCTGTATGATTTCTGTTTTAGACCAGGCTGTGTCTGCATTAACAGCCAGGGTGTAAAACACAAAGTATTGACAGGTGATTCTCCAAAGCCACAAGACTTGGAAGCATTTTCCTGAAGGAGGCCCCCAAAAAAGCTCTACCACAGCACCAGTCACTTCCCTCCTGCAACAGGAGGCAGAGAGACAAATAACTAGAAATAATAGTAATAACAATAATCATCATCATCAGATATTCTCAGACATTCTGCAATAATTCCTTGTCTTTCCTTGCTCCTGCTTTTGAGCACTGAGCAGCATCATGGCTGAACTAGGCTGGTCCATGTTTTCTCAGCCACAGAAAGGCTTGAGGAATTTAAAAATGAAACTCTTGTCTCCTCAGTGAATACAAAGGTTTTTTCCTGCAGTGAAGAGCAGTTTTACAAGCAGCAGCAAATCACAGAGATCAAACCTGGTGGGAGCAGGGTCATCCAGCACCTTCTTAGGGCACAGTGACCCCAGGGACCAAGAGGGCTCTCAGGGACTCAGGTTTAGTCACTTTATGAGGCCATTTTATTCCTTCCAGGACTCCTTTCCAGCTCAGCATCACTCCTGTGTTTCTTTCCCGACAACATTTTCTGGTAAGAGTGACCTGCCCTGATCTCTCACACTGGGCTAGGCTTCAGGACATGGACAAGCTGCTGTTTGTAGGCATTATTTTGCCTTCTCTGCCCTTTACTCTGCCAGCTCCCTTCCCACATGGATTTCCTTTTTTTAGCAACCAACCCAAAAGCTTTCAGATTTCTGTCTTCCCTCTAAGTCTGCCACACCTGGAACTGCCATCTGTAGAGCTGAAACATGACTTCAAGCAAGGAATTGCCACTGATTTTGCAACTCATCTCCAGGAGGATTTCAGACATTCCGTGATAATCCTGAGTTTAAAAGGAATGAGTAATATCCTTATAAATAACCCAAGTTGGAAAGAGAAAACAAGCAAAATAGTCTATTAAAAAAAGGGGGGGAGAAAAAAATGACCATCTCATTTTCTTGGGTTTGAGATCTGGGCTGCCCACACCCCTGGCATGGGGGTTTCAGAAAGGGACAAAGGCTCTTCCCTGCCCTGGAACCATCTGGAAAGGGGACCTGCCCCTGGAAGTGCCAGGGCTGCAAAGGGAGTTTTACCCTGAGACCAAGGCCAAGATCCTCAGCTCCAGGAGTGAATCCCACAGTGCAAACGATCCCCACTTCAGGAGGAGCCTCCCTCAATCAAAGCCTGGAGCATCAGCCTCCAGTGGAGAGCTCAGGCAGAGGTCCCCAAGCAATTACAGGAAACAAAGTCACCCTCACAGCAGCTGCTCTAATAAAACCAGCCCTCTGCCTCACACTATTTTATTCTCAGGGGATGTTTCCTAACGAGGTTTCTCAAGGAATTCAACTTTTGCAATGCCCAAGCCCAGATTAAGAAATCCAGTCCATAGGCCAAAGACACAACTGCCTCCAGCTCCCATCCATCTCCTTCCCTCACAGAGGAGCAGTTTTGCTTTTTCCCTGCTCAAGACCAAGAGAAAAGAATTTTATCCCCCTCAACTCTCCCTGCCTCTTCCATTCAAACAAAGTTATAAATCTGTTGCTATGAGTCCCACCTGCTCCACTGCACATTCCTTGCACTTCTTTCCAAAGGCAAAGGGATCACATCAAACTCATGGAACTGAAGTGTGAATATTCTTTCATTGTCTGACTCCCAATTTGCCTGAAGCTCCAGTTTTCTGTAACTTAATAATGTTAATTACTAAAAGGATCTGTGAAGAAGTTATTTGCATGTAGCTTGATAAATATAATGGATCCCAAACTGTTGATTTGAAAAACTATTTGTTAAAACCATCTTGAAAACTTCACTTTTCCTTTAGTTTTCCAATCAGAGGAGAAGCAGAAGGGGAGTCACATCTTGTGACTGCTCATGATTGCAGCTCAGGATTTGCTTTCCATCAATACACCAAGATTTGTTTCATTTTCTTTGCCATCAAAGTGCCAGAATATTTATTAGAACAGTCACCAAAGGGAAACTGAAGGATCTGAAGAAACAAACCAGAGTTGTTTGGTAAATTTACAGAATTATTTTGTTTTACTTTTATTTTTCATTCTATGCCCAGGGAGTTTCTTCCCTTCTAGGAAACTGCTCTATACTGGAAACTTTTTCTGCAGTTAACACAAGTTTATGGAATTATATTTTGATACATGAAACACTAAAATTACATCAGATATGATGCAGGTAATGTTCAAAGATGTAGGCATGGAACTGATACAGGTTTTCCAAATGTTTTAGGAAAAGTTCCTACACCCAGTGCTGAAAAAAAATCAGAAATTGCTCCTTGATGTTATTAATGCACAGAAATCCACCAAGCAGATTCAAAGCAAATGCAACATTTCATCCAGAAATCCAAACCTTGGGCAGAGACAAGGTGTAAACCCCACACCTTCATGTCCTGTGCTTAGGTGGTGTCTGGCACATGGACCCAAACAGCCACAGCTGGGCCTCTGAAGCACTGACGGGGTAATTAATACAACAAGGAATAAGTGTCTCCACAATCCACCACTGCATTTGGAGAATGTGTTTAAGAGCTATGGTAAAAGTAGCAAAAAAGAGGAATAACATGAAGAGTCTGACTCGCTCCTGGAGCTGATTTTCAAAGTGACTGTGATATTAACACAGAAAAACCTGCTAAGCAGATCCAAAGCAAATGCAGCTTTTCATCCAGAATTCAAAACCTTGGGTTGAGCTCAAAGACCCACAAGGCAAGGCTGGAAACTGGTCTAGACATTCCAGGGGCAAATGGCACTCCTGAATGGAAAGCAGCTTGAGGTTGTCTGCTATTTGTGAGCACAGGGAGCCACAACACAGCCAGGACACACTGGAACTGGGGGTTAGAGAGCACAAAGAGGGGAAGGGACCATTGTCTGCGCATCACCAAGGGAAAGTCAACTTGCAGGGGCATTTTAATCAGCACCACTGTCCTTGGCAGGGACCAGCAACCACTTCCTGAAGGCACATTCACCAAAGGCACCAGTGCCCTGGCCAAGTACTTTGTGCTGCTGAGGATTCTCCTCTGCTGCTGCTGCACCTTTTCCTCTGACAACCCCCAGGGAGAGGCAGCAACTGTTCAGCAACAACTTTGGGCTCTTCAAAGTAACACTCAAATCCTCCTCCTGCTCTCCAGAACCATCACAGTGTTAAATTCTGGGGTCAAGCTCCAAGGAATTGTTTGGCACTGGGGTTCAGAGAGACAGCAGTTTCCTCTGTGTGCTAATGATGAAGAGACAGGACACGTTCCCCTGCAGATCTGATCAATCCACTTCAGACAGCTCTGAAAGTTCAAAGCCAGTGCTGCCTGTCTGTCCTGCACCTGACCTTTCCACACCTGTAAAAGCCCAGCTGCTGAGCAGCAAACTGCATTTCCAGGGGTATTTCTGGCCACAACAGCAGCACTTCAGACTTCTGACTGCAAGCAAAACTTCTCACTGGAGGTAAGACAGGGAGAGCAGGACAGAACCCAACTAACCCAGCCTTGCATGAGCCAAGAGCTGCCTGTCCTCCAGCCCTGCACTGCTGGGACAGAGCCCTTCAGGCCACCCAGCACTTCAAGTCTTACAGAAATGCTACATAAACTATTATAGCCCTAAAAAAAAGTTGGAAATTTTCACATTGTCATGTTATATAATGACATGTCACACCGACAGATTATGAAAATATTCACTGTTCCTTCCTTGAGCAGGCTCAGTTCATTAATTAGTGATGCACCCCAACCAAAACACCAGACAGAGCCTCATCCCCGTGTTCCCCAACCTTTACCTGCAGATGTGTCCCTTCCACACAGAGGTGGTTCAGAAAACACGTCAAAAGGGAGGCAAGAACTGTTCCCCCAGTGCCACTTTCAGTCCCAGACAAGGCAGGAGGTTGTGTGGCTCCAACCAGGAGAGGTGGGAGCTTGATCCCAGCCCTTCCAGTCAGGCAGGGACAGTCTGACAGGGGAGCACTGGGTTGGAACACACGGCACACCAGTGCTAAACAAAGATCCCCCCCATGTTACAGGAACCTCTGGGATGTGCACACACAGCTGGTCTGGTAAGTGGACCCAAACACTTACATTTCTTCTGTTCAGCTAATCAGCATTTGCTGTGCCTCAATCATGAATAGTCCTCATGGAAGATGGAATGCAGCCCCTTCCCCTGGCTCCCTTTCCCCCCATCCTCCACAATGCCCTTGCTTTCCCAGGAATTTCTGTAAGTTCTGACTCTGTTTTAAAATGCAGAGGGAAAAATCAAGATATGCTCCCACACTGCAGCTGCAGGGCTGTGGTGTGTGTGCAAAGCACAGCTCTGCTGAGGGGGCTGAGTGAAGGGAACAGGTGGAGCTGCTCAGGATTAAATCCACATTCCCCTCCAAGCTACAAGGGCCACATGAGTGTAATTAAGGCTGCAGGTCAGGTTTTTCAAATCAAGCTGGCCTTAGATAACTAAAGGAATATTTTCCAAGCATTTGGCATCAAAAGTGAAGATAACAATGTGCACGTTGCCAGACCCAGCCAAATCCACCCAGGGAATGGCATCCCTCTGCCTTCAGTGCCAGAACAGACAGTGGAATTCTGAGGGCCTTGTTTGTCCCTGCCATGAATTGCTTCAACTGCAGGGCCTTTACAGATACCACCCCTATTGATCTGCCTCTGAAGTAATTCCTTATTTGGAGTTCCAGAGAGTTCACTGTGTCAATAAAAACGTGCAGAAAGCCCTTGCACAGGAGCCCCTGCTGCCCTCCCTCAGTGTCTCCTCTGCTGCTGCACTGCCTGTTTTACCCACCTGGGAGCAGCAATTTGGCCAGTTTAATCCAGCTTAAAACCAGAAAACAAAAGACCTTCGTAAAGCCATTTAAAAAGCTGCCATTGACACACTACAATTTGGCCTCTGACTGCTCAGCAGAGGCTGATTGCCTAAATAAATGCATTTATTTTAAAGGCAGTCAGCTTTCCACACACGCCTGCATAAAATGAAGCCTGATACTGCTTATCCATTACCAGCACCTCTGGCACAAGCAACTGGAATTATTCCTCATTTATCCCCACTTTTATCTGGGGTTTACATCAAATATTCTGTGGCCTGCTATTATTTTGGTTAATTAAAATGACCTTGGGAAAGCAGACCATCCACAAATACTTAATGTCACCTGCTGATCCCTGAATAAGGGAAATAAAGGGATTGTTTGATCTCCCCAAAGCAGATACCAACCTCATTAACACCACCTTTCAACACCACCTGAAACTCTGCAACAGCTTCGAGCACCATTTCTTAACTACTGTGAACTATAAGACGTATATTTAGCATTATTGCCCAGCTTGGGTCTACAGGCTTAATACTTTAAAGTTTAAACACATAAAACCTACTCTGAGTTTAATCCCCAGGGCTTTGATGCCCTCTCTTAACAACTTGTGGAGGTCAGAGAAGCTGCTTTAAGGACATTGGAGAAGCTCTTGGTGTTTTTAGAGCAAACTTGGAAGCTGCTGCCACACAGTGACACTCACCCTGTTGCTGCTCCGTGGCAAAGGCCATTCTGGCACCATCTCAGCTCCAGCTCCTTCTGGAAGGGCAAGGTGGGAGAGGCTCAGCTAAATAGGCTCTGGTGGAACCAGGAATTGTTTGCACCTGAGGCCCTGCCCTGCTGCTCCTGGGACAGCAGCAAACAGGGCCCCAGTGCTGGCCCAGCCTGGGCAGAGGCAAAAGCAGGGCATTGATCTCTGCCAGTGGCATCTCTGTTTGCTGTTATTAGCAGGGCATTGATCTCTGCCAGTGGCATCTCTGTTTGCTATAACAGCAGGGCACTGCTCTCTGCCAGCAGCATCTCTGTTTGTTCTAATGCAGATAATTTATCCCCAAAATCAACAGGAGCACCTGGAGACACCGCTGGGAGTACACATGAGTCAGAGCACACTCACATTACCCCCAGGAGGACACCCCTCACATCCTCAAGGGCCACATGGAGGAATGAGAAGCCCTCAGCCAGCAGGAAGTCACTGGGCAGAAGGGATTGAGTAAAACATCAGTGATTTGGGCACTGAAATTCAGAACAAATTCAGGAGAAGATTATTTTTCTTCCCAGTGTGTTTTAGTGAAAAATGGAAGGTTGTAGGTCCTTTTGTAACTTGAGTTACAGATGTTCTAAAATTCTTCTTTTTCTGGAGAGTTCTATTGGGAATTGGTTGTATGCACAAGAAAATAGCTGCTATCAATAAGCATTCTCACCTCAGGAATGTTTTGAGGACTGTATGTACACAGTCTTGCCACATTTAGAACTGAAGTTTTCATAATTGTTTAGAAACAAACATATAAATGTCATTATTGTGCTTTCACTCTGTGAAAATTGACTTGGTTAATTAATGATAAGGCTTCTCAGAAGCATTTAGACTTCTCCAACAGCAGAGGCTGAGTGTGCCGGGCCAGAATTGTGCCCCACGGGGCTGGGCTGTGCAGCAGGACACCAGGCAAACATGAGGGGCTGTTTCCAGGGGCTGTTTCATTGCATTTTAACAAGAACAGAAACATTCCAGACCTTCCCCAAGGGGCCAGGGGGTGGTGGCAGGAACCCTGTGCCACCCACTGCCTTCCCATTCCCTCCACATGGCACTGCTTTCCTTGCAGAAAGGAAAATAACAGCTAGGAAGGAATGAGTGCAACATGAGGAAGCAAAATAGGGAGAGCAAACCTTGGTCTTTTCCATTTCCCTGTCAAACAGAGCCAAAGCGTCTCTTAGCTGGGGATTCCGGGCCCAAACAATGGAACATCACTGCCCCCTTCTGCAAGCCAAGGAAACTGGATCCAGCTACCAAAAATTGTAGTGTCAGTGGGTAGTTACACACGAACTGACTGTCTGTCATACTGACCTCGCCCAGAATGTTCAACACAAAGTGACACTCAATTTCCTCCCCTATTGATTTCAAGGTCTGCTCACCCCACTGTCTCATTCGGGACCAGCAAGGCCTGGGCACTTCCCTTTGTGCAAGAGCACATCCCATTTCCTACATCTGATCTTCAGTAGGGCCATACAGGTCACAGCCCCTCCCCAAACTAATCCATGTAAATGTTCACACTGCTGAAAATGCCAAGCACAAGCAGTGCATGAACCTTCAAAGATCATGATGACTTTTGTTCATTCAATTTCTAGCAGTTCCTACCAAGAATAAAAAATAATTCAATGCCCTATTCCCAAAGAGAATTGCTTGCTTTATCACCACGAGAATTCCTTGCTTTAGCACCAAACCCTTCTTTTCTAAAGAAATAGAAAACATTTAATCAATGCACAACATATTTGTGATATATTATCAAATTATGACATTCTCACTGACCTCGAAGACACTACCTTTAAAAGCAGAAACAGCCATAGGGAGGGAGCTGGAAACACACAGAGCACGTTCCCACACAGCTTTCCTGCTTTTCCCACTTGAAGGGATGACTGCAAATTAAGATGAGCCTTTCTCTGTGGCACTGGCAATTATATGTATTATATATTTATTATATATTATTAGGCAATCAGATAATTTGCTGTCAGCCCCTTTTGCAGTGTGTGCAAGTGGTTCTCACAGTGATTTTACTGTGCTGTAAAAGTGCACAATAAACCACTAAACAAACAAGTTGCACTCCCCAAGGAGGACACCAAACAGGCAGAGACAGAGAGTGATGAGCGAGAGGATGTCAAGTGGCCCTTTGGGAAACAAGTGTGTTCAGGCAACAATTAACCACATCCCTCACTTTATCCTGACATTAAACCCCAGCACAGTGTAGGAAAATGCCTCTTTCTGTAGGAAATGACTGGAAGCACTTGCTCAGTGAAACTCAGTTCCATGAAAACTGAGGGATCCTGCAGGGACCACAGACATGAACACATTGATATGTGCAGGCCAAACTCCCCCAGGGAGAGCAAACTTGGGATTTCTGATCTGAAGCCCAGAGAGTTTTGTGTCAGTCTTTGACAAAAGAGCAGCCTTGGTTGTATTTCAGTCTGATGCAAAAATAAATCTGGAAACCACGAAAGCTGTTGCAAAGCAGGATTGTTGTTTCTCCTGCCAACTGGGCTATCCAAGAGGGGCAGCCACGGATCACTGGGCAGCTCTCACAGCCTCCATAAACCCTTGGGACACTGATCTTCTCACAGACACTGACTGTGGCTCAGGAATTCACTCCAGTGTGTTCTTTGGAAGTGTCCCAGGGCTGGGGAGGCACGTGGAGGGCAGTCCCTGTGCCAGGGCTGGGATCTGATCCCCTCCCAGAGGATCCCACGGAAAGCCAAGGCAGGAATCACCTTTAGCAGCACGTTTTGCCTTGCCCTGAGGTGCCTGCAGTGGTTCCCAGTGCCAGTCCGTCCTGCCAGGGTTCCTGCCCTCAGCTGGGTTCCAAATGTTCCAAATGGTGGAGGGTTTTCCTGGCTGGAGGCCTTTGGCTCTCCCACTGTGTGTAACAACGGGAACTCCTCCCCGCTGGGCACATCCCTCAGGCCTGGCTGCCCTGGCCCTGCCAGCAGCAGCAGAGACACGTGCCCAGTGTGAGCCCCAAACACTGTTCCACAGGCACTGCTCCAAATCCCACCCCTGGGGGTCCCAGGGAGGGAGCAGACACACACTGCTCCCATGCAGCTTCCATACCCTGCAGGGGGAGAGCTTTGGGCTTTTAGATGATATTTTAAAACGATGCTGGTTGCCTTGACAGAAAGTTGCACTGTCCATGTCAAGGTATTTGCATTTTCCAAGCTCAGCATGAAATCCCTGAAATTCATCAAAGCATGTTTTTCTCCCTGGAAGTTCCTGGGAATATCAAGAGTTGTCATTTCTTTCCTGAAAGATGCTCTGGATCCCATGCAAGTGTTGCCAGAGCTCAGTTCAGGACACAAGAGGTATTTCAATGCTTTTGCTGGGTTCCTTTATGCACTCTTTGCATTGTGCTAAATAGAGCAGAGATAAGAAATGGAACAAAGAAAAAGATTATCTTCTATTTCACGACAGACTTCAAAGGCAGGAGATGTGTTGTATCCACAAAATAACACAAATACATTCTCAAAAGGAAGAAATTGGATAAGCACAAGTTATGGTCAGGAAATGTCGATAGAAAATGACACAGTCTGGGCTATAATATCTGTGCTCTATCTCTTTAAACCAAAGAAAGTGGCAAATTCAGTGCTTTCAATACTCAGAGTTGATTCTTGGCAGGGTTTGTTTGTGTTTCTTGTGCCATTCTTCTGTACAAACCCTTACAGAATTCCAGTGAGTTCAGGAAAAATCTAATAAAAATTACTGATCATAAAAACACAAGAAAAATGTTTCACCATTTTCCTTTTCTTTCCCAGACTGCAGAACCGACTGATTTTATGAAAGGCACTAAACCACTGCATCAGTAGCTCCCAAATCATTCCTACTTGAAATAATTTCTAAATTGCCTTCCCAAATTGTAGGAGACAAAGCAAAGCCCAAACAAACAAGGAGGAACCGAGCGGAGCATCAGAGACACTAAAACCCCCCCGGAGAGCCCTTTCTCCTCTTGCTTCATTTGTCCCCATTGCCATCCCGTCTCTCGGCTTGCCTTGACCTGCACGAAGCAGATTTTGCCGAAATGCTCTGAAAATGTCAACTATCTGCTTTTTTTAAAGAGTAAGTCCACGAGAGTAGAACATTGAGGCTGATTGCAAAACACACCCGGGGCCTTCTGTGCTCGCTCGAGCAGCCCCCGAGCACTCCCTGCTGGCCGAGGGGATGTCCCAGCGGGTCCCTTCGCCCCTCGGGTGCCCCCGGGGGCTGTGCCGGGCCGGGCACACAGCGAGGGCACAGCCCCGCAGCGCTGAGGGGTGATCTCCCTGCTGGGCAAACAGCCCTGAGCACACACAGCACAGGCTCGGGCAGTCTGGGCAAAACCACACTGGAAATCAACCCAAATATTGGCTCGGAATTGTAATGGCTTCTATTGCCTGCCCAAAGACAACAGAGATGGAATCTGCTTTATTGCAGCTCCTTTCCTTCAAAATTACAGCAAGGACCTCCTTACCTTGCAAAGGGATTGGGAAGTCCTTGGAAAGGATCCAAATGCGATGCACTTTTCAAGAGGGGAAAGTTTTCTGTAAGAGTCCAATGGGAAAAGCTGGGGAAAGGTTTTAAAAATCATTAAGCCTTGAGAGCCTCTGAAACCTCCTTACTTACATCGTTTGGGTATTTTGAAAGCCCAGAACCAAAGGAGTCAGTGCAGGCCAGAAACACAGACAGGGTTTTAACATTGCAGTAAATATTCATACACGAGATCCACAGATTTGCCCAGACGTTGTAGTTTTGTCCTAAAGGAAGCAGAGCACAGACCACATTTTCTGTAGGGGCTTTGTCAGCAGTTGGGCTGCACTTGTGACTGCTGGATGGCCAATGTCCACCTGATCACTCTGGGAATATTTGTGTACACAAACGGAATTGTGTGCTCTGTAAAAATAAATGCCTTAGAAACACAGAGCAGCAAAGCCCGATGCAGAGCATGGCTCGGTGTGAAGGCAAACAGAGTCCTCTAGTGGCCTGTGCTTGCCATGATAGTAAAAGCTGTCCACGACTGGGGGAAGAGAGTCAATGATCTCAAACATGCCCTCAAAGAAATCAGTCTTACTCCAAAGCTAATAATGGTCAGAGGACATTTCCCCCATGAGTGTCCATGAGATGTGACAGCTCAGAGTTCAGAAAAGACCTCCCAGAGCAGGACCACAGACACAGAAACAGCTGAGGAGGGAAACTGTTAGGAAAAACAACTTAAGTAAACTTCCCAAGAAAACCAAGGGGAGGATGAGGAAGATTTGCCCAAGTATGTATTAAAGGAGCTCAAGAAAACATGCCAAGAGAGTGAGGTGAAAATGGGATGCCAGGGACAGGAAATACAATACAGGTGTGCTGGCAGTGGGACCTGGCCCAGGCTCACAAGATTATAGGTCTTCCCCCAAATAAATAATGTAAATAATTTGGCACAGTAGATAAGTGAAATAGGGATGGATGTGTTGGTGAAGCTGTGATGGATACGATGGTGAAATTGGGATGGATGTGTTGGTGAAACTGTGATGGATACGATGGTGAAACTGGGATGGATGTGTTGGTGAAACTGTGATGGATATGATGGTGAAATTGGGATGGATGTGTTGGTGAAACATGAATGGATTTGTTGGTGGCAGTTATGCAGCTGTTTTTATTCAAACCAAGAATTAACCTATTTTTACAGAAAATACAAAATTATTATTCCTGCATTCCCTTTGCAGGAAACCTGACTAATATCTCATGATTGCAATAAATCAATACAATTAAGTTTTGTAAAATAATCAACTCTGTAGAAGTTAAAATGTTTTAGTGGTACCAACAAGCGAGCAAACGGTGACAGAGCATTCCTAAATTATCCACTGACCATCCTGACGCCTGCTCTGCCCTCCCAGGTCCTGAGCAATCCTCTGGCAGAGGTGCCTGAGCAGCCACCCAAGCCTGGCCAGCAGCAGTTCCCAGGAAAGGTCTGTGTGGTCCTTGTGCCAGCCCCTTCCCAGCACTGACGTCAGAGCCTTATCTTGGAAAGCACTTGGCAAGTCTGTTCTGCCTTTAAAGCAGGACCCCATCAGTCAGAGCTGGGGGTCAGCTGGTCATCTGCCATGACCATCAGCTCCCCCTCTGCAGCACCTCCAGCCGAGTCAGAGCATGGAGAGAGAAGCTCCATATGAAGAATTCCGGGGGCAGACCTCGCCTGGCTCTATTTGGAGATGCAGCTCCACATTGCAGCCCCCACACCTGCTCTGTGCTCTCAGTGCTGGCCTGGCCTCTGTCAGCTCTCCCACTTGTGGGGCACACCCCCCTTGCAGGAGTATTGCTGAACTCAGTGACAGGCAGAAAATAAAGTTGGAAAAGATCCCATCTTTCATATGGAGAGGGGACTCACTCCCTTTGAACGTGCTGTCAGCTCAAACAAGGTAATGGATGGGTGCAGAGTGCTCAAACCAGGATTTACTTTCCTATTTTGACATGTACAAAAAGCTCCCCAAACACCACAAGCTGCTGTGCCTGAGCCAATGCAGGGCTGTGAGCCCACCAAGCCTGTGCAGGTGCAACTTGGGAGGTGATTTCAGACATCAGTGCCAAACAGCAAAGGATGTACAACAGCCTGGGACAAAAAGTGCTAGGAAAAAGGTAAACCCACCATCCAGCACATGCAGGAATGCAATTTAAGTTTCAAAATTGCTGCAGCTTCATCCAGACACTGTTCACATTGGAAAGAAGCCTTGACCCCATGCGTTCTTCCCAATCCCATATTCCTAATCATTGTGAGGAGGGCAATGTGGCCTTCCATGTGCTTATGAGGTCCTCTCACAGTCTTAAGTGAGACTGTGGGCATAATCCAAATGCAAGTCATAACCATAACAATTTAATTAGAATTACTAAATCCAAAGAGCCAGAAGCAATTAATTAAACAAGCAGCTTGGTTTGTGAGCAGAGACAT
This sequence comes from Sakesphorus luctuosus, assembly GCA_013396695.1. Classification (NCBI taxonomy): domain Eukaryota; kingdom Metazoa; phylum Chordata; class Aves; order Passeriformes; family Thamnophilidae; genus Sakesphorus; species Sakesphorus luctuosus. The sequence goes on along the minus strand of VWZD01001544.1, from coordinate 1,837,799 downwards.
TCTTAGGATCACTGCAGTCACAAAATCCTCACTGTGCAAAACTCCGAGATGTTGTTTGACAACAATCAATAGAAGAGGCCACTGAGCAGACACCTCCTGCCTTGTTTTCCAAAGCATCACACTGGCCCCAGGAGTTCACCAGACAGACAGAAATAATGATGTCATCGTGTTCCCAGAATCTCTAAGTGGTCTCTAAATGATCACTGCCATGACTGGACAAAAAGAGAAGCTCAGTCTGCCACCAGAGTCCAGCTCCTGGCCCCGCATGGGACAGCCCCAAAAATCCCACCCTGTGCCGGAGGCTGTTGTCCAAGTGCTTCTTGAATTCAAGATATAGAAAAGGACAGGGATAAAGGACACAGAAAATTCCAAACTGCATTTACAAACCAGTACTGGAGGTGACAGGCTGGGAGTCCAAAACAGGCCTTGTGTGCAGGGCACTGCACGTCCCTCACAGGTCACAGTCAGGTTACTGGCTCTGGGTGTTCCTCCCCGGGGCAAAACTGCTCACAGTCATCTCCAGTAAAACCAGACCTTGCTTCCTGTGGCTGGACTTCATTCTGAGCCCTTCAGAGATGCCCTGGAGTCAAACTGGCCCCCACCCCTCAGAGGAAGCCCTCCCAGAGATCCCTTTCCTCGGCCTCCACAGAGCAACCATGGCCAGGAGCAGCTGGCACTGCTCTTACCCAGCCTGGAGCAGAAGGGCTGGTAGGAACCAAACTAACATCTCCTTGGGCACAGTTTCAGGGGGGAGTTTCTCCTGCCTCAGGGCTGGAAATGCAGTGGCACAGCCCGGGGCTCATGGCCCTGAGATGGCACACGTGGGTGTGAGCGTGGCTGGGACGTGGAATTCCCGTGTGCTGCCCTCTCACCCCACAGCTCCTTTTCTGCTCCTCCCCGTTTGCCCCTCAGCCTCCGGGGAGCTGCAGCGCCCAAACGCACCGCACACACGTGCCATCCATGCACACACACGACACACACACAGAAGCCACAGAAACCCAGCGAGAGCTCCGAGGGAAGCGCTCCCGGAGGCTCGTTCCCAGCTATCCCGCGGGCGAGCAGCAGATGGCATCGCTCCTGCCACTCCTGCGGGCTGCCAGCTCTCCCCACTCATCGGCACAAACCCTGCCCCTTCCCACCCCTCCCGGCTTTTGGTGCCATCCGCCACAGCGGGGAAGCTCAGCCTGCCCAGGGAGGGCCGCTGTGCTCCGAACGGAGCTCGTCACCCTCTGCCCGGCCAGTGCCCACGGGAGGTTCGTGAAGCCCTGCCCACGGGGAAAGCCTGCGGAAATGCCTCAGGGATGCACCTCCAGCCAGGGCACAGGAGGGTTCACACTCCCCGCGGAAAGGGTTCGATCAGAAAGATCCCAATGCCAGCGCTGTCCCCACTGCGGGGCTTCAGGCTCACCCACCTGGAGCTTCACCGTGGGATCTGCCACATGGAGGCAGCCCTGGTTTGAGGGAACTGGGAACTCTGGGGTCAGTCTGTGCTGGTTCCTGCCTTTGAAAGAAAAAACGTGTCCTGTGTGATATGTCTGAGCCTGGTTAGGATTTTTGAGTGATGTTTTCCTGCAAAGAAAACAAGCAATTGCCTGCAAATCCAACTCTGAGCCCTTCACGTGCTTCTCCTTGTACAGTCACTTCCACAAGCACAGAATGAAAGGGTTTGCTGTTTCTTCATGCAAATGTACAGGAGAACACAGAACTGCACCTGGCAGAGAGGAGCAAATCCTCTTCCTTGGGATTAGGACCTGCATTCCAGTATCTGATTTATGCCCAACTTCTTCCAGGTGTACACTGAGGTAAACTTTGCCCAATTCACTCCAAATGCAGAAAGAAAGAAAATAAATTCACCTTATTTTCCCTGCAGTCTTTGTAATATTTTCCAGTATAATTAGGATTTCTATTAGGGTTTTAGAAAGCAGAACAAAACTGAGAAAAACTGAGTTGTAACTTTCTGTCTGCACTCAGTTTAACTTTCTGCCTGGACTGGCTGTCCCCTGTTCTGAGGCTCATGGCAAATCAAGCCTGGGAAGTTTTCTATAACCAGAAATAAAACATATCTGAGAGCAACAATATTTATTTTCCACACTCCATTAGTAGCCCAGAAGCAATTCAAGCATGTTACTAGGAACTGAACCCAGCTAATTAAAAATAATGTTCCAAAGCTCTGCTGATGTGTTTTGCATCTGGAGCTGACTTCTGCAAACAAACACACACAAAACCAAGGACAAATCACAATAAATCCAAGCAGACAGGTACAAGCAAATTGGTCTGTGGAAGTGACATGTCTCTCTGCTTAAATGTCTACCACAAATCCCAAGGAGACGTGGTAGGATTTAATCTAATTGGGTTTGCCACTTCCCTGCAGCTTAGTGTGAGAATCACAGCAATTATATATGACTGTACTTAGCTCAGTACCAAAAACCCATTTATTAGGCTATTAGGACCTCTAGAAAGCAGGGGGTTGAGATCATTTGGATGTGCTGGTTACACACTTGCCCTGCTGCTTGTTTTGTGGTTCCAGATCCCCAGTTGCCAGAGATGAGGTGGCAGAAGAGCAGGTGCAGTTAAGGACTGCAATGGATGGCTCAGGAAGGTTTCCTTCCTGCTTCAGAATCCATAATGGCACCTTTTATGTTGGCTCAGCCCTCCCAAATCTCATCATATTCAGCAGGAGACTGGGAAGCCAAGAGGTTGCTGGGGCTCAGAAACCTGTTCTCAATAAAGCAAAGCCCCTCTGCATGTCTGGGCCCCACTGAGTTGGCACCACAAGGCACAGACACCTGAGAAGAATTATGAGTAAGGGCAGTGTTATGGGGCAACAGAGGGAAGAGCCTCCAGCCTTCTCCTCCTGCAGCATTTGGGAGGTGCCATTAGTCAGAACAGCCACAAAAGCCACTGGGCCATTCCAAAACCACGTGGTCTGTGCCCTCTCCCACCAGTTCAGTCCGGGATTGGAGCAGTGACTGTTCTCCCCCTGGAGCTCAGCACCAGGAAGCTGCACAGCCCCGTCCTTTAAGACTCTCCCAGCTCTTACAGCCACAACAAAACCCTTCTTGCCAAGCAGATGTTTGTCAATGAGGCAGTAAACTCTCACAGTTCCATTATTTTTCCTAGACCACGCTGGGTGCTGGGATAAAGGTGGATTATTTTTGGAGCCTGGAAAGCTTCACCTCCAGGCTCCCAGAGGGACAAAGCCAGACTCCAATGGGGACACACCAAACCCTTGGGATTCCCAGGAAGACACACCATGCAGCATTACATTGGGAGACACAGGAATGCTCAGGGTGGGATCTCAATACATCACTGCACAGCAAATTCACTGCATTGCACAACCTGATGCCACATGACAAAGTGTGACAATTGATCTGTATCACTTAGGAGGGACTGTCGAGATGTGCTGAGTGTTTTCTGAACTGCTGTGAGAAAACATATGTTACCAAGGGGTCTGTTACAGTGGGTCTGACTAACTCATAAAAATTATGACTGAAGTGTTCTCACCTTCATTTGCCCTTTTTTCCTTCTCCAGCAGGCAGAGCAGTGTGCACACATTCTGAGTGTGTGGCACAGCAGAATGATCTGAGACAGAGCTGAGCATGTGGCACAGCAGAGTGATGTGAGGCAGAGCTGAGCGTGTGGCACAGCAGAGTGATCTGAGGCAGAGCTGAGTGTGTGGCACAGCAGAACGATCTGAGACAGAGCTGAGTGTGTGGCTCAGCAGAGTGATCTGAGGCAGAGCTGAGCGTGTGGCACAGCAGAGTGATCTGAGGCAGAGCTGAGTGTGTGGCACAGCAGAACGATCTGAGACAGAGCTGAGTGTGTGGCTCAGCAGAGTNGAGTGATCTGTGCCAGAGCTGAGTGTGTGGCTCAGCAGAGTGATCTGAGGCAGAGCTGAGTGTGTGGCACAGCAGAGTGATCTGAGGCAGAGCTGAGTGTGTGGCACAGCAGAACAATGTGAGGCAGAGCTGAGTGTGTGGCACAGCAGAGTGATCTGAGGCAGAGCTGAGCGTGTGGCACAGCAGAACAATCTGAGGCAGAGCTGAGTGTGTGGCTCAGCAGAGTGATCTGAGGCAGAGCCAGGTGATGATCAGGAGCTGTTGGGAGACGCTCCCTGCGTTGGCTCCATTAGTTCAGCCTGTTTGCACAGAGATTTCCCTTCACGTGTGAACAGGAGCAGAGATCAATAAAGGGGAATAGCCAGGCTGATCCTATCTCAGCCTGAACTGCTCCAAGCACAGCCTTGTGGAAGGCTGGAGACTGGGGCTGTGCTCAGGGATGTGGTGCTGTTCTCCCTGCCCCAGCTGGGAACGCTCCACCCCTGCCTGGAGCCAGCCCATCAGGACAGGAGCAGTGCCACAGCTCTGCTCACACCTCACATCTGTCAGTCCTTTACTTCCCTTGGTCCCCTGTGGGTCCTGAGTTTTCACCACTCCCTGAGAGCAGGATTTGGGCAGTTGGGAATGACTGGTGGTCTAAGAGCCTTTTCCAGCTCTGGGGGTTGTCTGTCCCTTTCCCTTCAATGGTATCTGGGCTGATTTACCTGCCACTTTATCCCAAATAAAGCTCTCAAAGCTATTTTATTTCTGTACATGTATGATCCAAGACCAACCAGAGACCAGCTGGGATTATCTCCAGTGGCCACCAGGATTCACAGCCTTGCTGTGCCAATTACTTCCTCTTGTCTCTGACATTAAGGCCCAGGGTGCTTTTCAGGGCACGGATTTTGAGAAGCATTGAAGAGCCTCCTTGTCTTCCTGTGCATCCCCTTCTGCTGCCAAGGCCTGGGGCACAACAGGCACGAAGGATGGGCAGTGTTTTGCCATGAGGAGTGGGTTTCACAGCTCTGCCAAACACTCTCAACAGATGCTGCTAAGGAGGCTGGAAAGGGATTTCCACAAAGCCATAAATTCCCTCCTGGTTCACCCTGTGGTCCCCAGACAGAGCCAGAGTTACACACAGACCCATGGGAAGGATTTGGGTCCACGCTGGGAGCTCTCAGGGCATCTCTGGGGGGATCTCCCTCTGGGGAGGTTTGGGGTACAGAGCCAGGAACCAGCACTAATGACACCTCAGCTAATGGAAGCCTCTCACAGGAGTCTGAGCAGCAAACAAGCAGCAGAAATGCCAAGCCAGTGCAGGTGTTCTGAAGGCTCAAGGCAAAAAAGAGGCCACTCAAACGGGAATGGGGGAGCATCAAACACAAAGGAAGTTGTAATGAGAGCAGGAGTGTGAGAGGGACAATCCAGCACGGGGAAGATAAAGATGGAACAAGAGTGGGATCAAGAGGGAGCGCGGGGAAAGGATGGGGAGGAAGAGAAATTTGAAATGGAAACGATGAAAATGGAATATGATTTCCAGAGGGAAAGAATGAGGGTGAATGAGGGTCCTACTGGGTCAGCCCATGCATATTTAGTCAGTTATAATAAGGCAAAATTGCTTCCTCATTACAAAGGAGAGAATGATGTTGATATGTTTTTGCAGTCTGTTAAAAAACCCTACAGAACTTATAATTGGTGAGAGGGGGAATGGGCAGCACAGTTCAGAGCCTGGGCAATGGGAAAGCCCTGGGGGCCCGTGCCAGGCTGGCTGATAATGACTGCCCTGACTAGCAAATTGTGCAGGGAGCCTTCCTGAGCAGGGCTGAGCCTGACCCCAGAGACCTGCAGGGTGACACTGGGGTCTCCAAGGGAAGGAGCTGGCAACTCCTTCCCTGAAAGGCTGCAGAAATGACAAATCTATTTAACAGGTGGAGAGGAGGTGAAAAGACATCTGTATCTTTCTTTTTGCCTTTTTTTTTTCTTACATGATGGAATTATCCTGAGGAGCAGCTTCTAGAAGATGTTCTGAAGGATTTGGGAGCTTGCCAGAGAGAAAATCCTTCCATTAAAATTTGCAGCCTGTTAATCAAAGCAATGTTTTTGTGTGTACCCACAAAACAATGAGGAGAGTCATGGGAATATTCCCTATTTCCACAAAACCTTGTCCCTTCTCTCAGAAGCAAAAAGAAATGGAAAACAAAGTCCCAAACTGCCAAGATCTTACAAGTCCCACTCTATTAGCTGATGAAGATAATGTCAGGAGATTTGTTTTGTTACTCCACAGCTCTGGTGGGGTGTGAGCGAGGAGAGCAGTTCCTGTGCTTAACTCAGCCCTGTACAAACACACTTGGAAGGGCTTTACCAAAGCAAGTTCGGGGCAGTTTGTTCAAAGGGCCTTTAATGTAGGCACTGACTCCAGCCTGTGCTTCCAGAAGGTGGCCCAGCTCCTTCCTCCTGGAAAGCACTACCCAGAGCACATTCCAGCCTGGATTACCCTTTCAAACAACGTGGGCAGTACTGGGAAGTGCCAGGAATATGAGATGGATGTTACTCTCTGCTTTCTGAAATGTTTACTGGTTGGAATGAGTCTGTAAAATTCCACGTTGACTCAGCTACTGCATTCCCAGATTCCTTCCAGGCTCTTGACTAAACACCCTCCCTGCCTGGCACTGTTTTGTGCTTCCTCTGACACTTCCCTGCAGCTCCTGCCCCCGGAGCCCCGGGCACAGCCCCCTGAGGGACAGATCCACGCCAGGCTCTGCAGCCCAGGCTCACACACAGACACTCGTTGTGTTCTCACTGCAATTTGCTTTAACTTCTTTTTCAATACTGATCTTTTCCTTTCTCTTTTTAACGTGTCTGTTTTCTCATTTACTCCCTGATATTCTTAACAAAATATCCATTGTACTTTTTAATTACCTCAGGCTGTTTCACCTGCAGATCTGCCCTGAGCCTGCATTGACAGGCCCCTTCTGCACCATTTGGGCCTTCATTTGATTGGCTTTTCATTTTCTGAAGAGATTTTGGCATGGATAATTTCCTGCATTTTGAAGTGTGAATTTAATAGAATTTTTATTTTCCTTTGCATTCCTACTTCTCTTCTAATTCTTGTATAATCCCCTGGGTGGATTTGAGTGGGAGACTGATCAGCACTTCCTCCCATTTCCCTTTGCTCTCTGGACAGAGATGGTCCCACCCAGGCACCTCTCCTGGCACTGGGATTAGGACAGTGGGGCTTCACTGCCACCAAAGGGAGCAGAGTTTGGACAAGAAAGAACAGCCCTGCAGGCCCTTCTGCCACTCCCAGCCATTCCCTCCTGGGCCTTGCTCCTGTGAAATGAATGCAGGGATTTCACTGGACAGACTGGGATGGCACTGAGTGAACTGCATGACTGGGACTTGAAGTTGCTATTAAATCCAGCATTTGCATCTTTGGATTCAAAGTGGGCTGAATTGGGCTAATTTACCTGTAAAATGGGAGGCTTCCAAAGTCAATCTGCCTGTAGGACCCTCCCCCCCGCCAAAAAAAGCCATTGGGTTTTGCAGACTGGAAAGCCAAAAATGCCAGAAAAATGAGCCAGTTCTCCCTCACCTTTAGAGACTTCAGGAGAACTGGGGAGTCCTTGAGCCCTCAGCAGCAGCTGGGCATGAGCTGTGAAGCCTCCACAGAGGCAGAGCCTGTTCTCTTCAGGGACTGTGGCATTTGTGCTCTTGTCTGACCTCCAAGTCAGATTTGAGGCCGAGGCTGGGCAGGGAGGGGAATCCAGGTGAAGTGTATCTGTCCCTGGGCTCTTACAAAGAGCCTGAATTTGCCCCTCTGGACTGAAAAGTGGCAGGCTGTGAATAGATGTTGGGAAAACTCTCCATTGCCTGCCCAAATCAGCCCATAAATAACCTGGGTGGGCCTGAGTGGCCCTGACTGTGCCCAGGGGCAGCAGTGGCAGCAACGAGGAGGGGACTGGGGCAGTGCCTGGGGGTGAAATCTGTGCCCTGGGCAGTAAATCAGGGGGCCAAGAGCCACCCTGCTGTGGGCTCATTTATTACTGCAAACATGATGGGGCTGGGGACACGACACCATTACCTGTTACTGCAGATTGATGGAAAATTAGCAATTCCTTTTGTAGGGGTGAGATTGCAGGGATTATCCTGCCACAGAGCAGGGCAGGGATGGATTTATCACCCCAGCAGATCCAGCTGTACCAGGGAACAGAGCAAGGCAGAAAATTTAGAGCTTTGTACTCCTAAAGGAGTTAACCTTTGGATAAAGAAACATTTGTCAAGTAGCATCTGAGAAATTATTGGATACATAAATTCTGGCTGCCACAGCATGAAAAATACTCATTTCCTGGGGTTTATATTTTTGTACAGGAAAGGTACAGAAAGCAAGATTTAGTACAAAGCCTTTCACTCCACGCTGTAATTCCCGCTGTACCTTTTGCTGACCCTTTGGCACATATTGGCAGAGTTTTCCTGGCTGACCCTGAGGGAGTTTTCAAGGGATGGATCTACTAAATTCATTAGCATCGTATTGACTTGAGTGAATTTAATTTTACTTTAATTTTTGGACTCCTCAAAAATTGCACCAAACCTGCAGAGGTGTGAAACTGCTGTGAGGGTGTGGGGAGTTGCTTTGGTTGTGGTTTTGGTGGGTTTTGTCCCATCTGTGAGGTCTCTGCCTGTGCCCTCCCTGGGACTGCCCCAGTTTCTCTCCTGGGAACTGAGGTTGTAACAGTTTTAGTGGGAAAACTGGAAGAATTCAGGCTTGGACATTGGACTGTGGAGATTCATTTTTGCTATTACCAACTTATTGCTATTTTTGTCCAAATTACATATACAGATAAACACATTTTTGAAATTACTTTTTAAACTCATTCAAGGGTTTATAAATCAGAAAATATTCAGGTGCTAAGGCCTGAAAAGACATGTGGAATTTCAGTTAAAGTAATCCAGAATACCCCCACTTTAAAGGGGAAGAAGAATGACAAGTGTTTGTATTATGGGCCAATCCCCACCCCAGTGGCATCAGCTGAGTTTGGTAATTAACTTCGGAAGGGAAAATCCTTTATCTGCCAATCTCCAAGGGAAAAAGCCCCTGGAATTATCCCCTCATTTCCCAGTCAATAAGGCAAACCCTGGGTGTGTAGAAGGGTTCTGATTCCATCACAGTTATAACACTGCACCTGTGACTTGGGAATAGACCGTCTCTAAATATCCAAGAGCTTCATATGAGCCACAAACCAAGTTTAAAATGCCCAACAGAATTTTGATCTCTGTTTATTACTCAATATAAGCTTATGTATGGGATATTTCCAGCTACAATTAAAAAAAGAAAACCTGAACAAGAACATCCCCTTCCTGTGCTGTGCTGTAAAGCCTGTGCTGGGTTCTAATGCAGGATAAATCAGTGCAGGTCCATGTAAGGCCCATTTAAAACCAGAATCCAGCCCACAATTAAGTACTTTGCTGATTTCTGTGGCAAAATATCCCAATTTGGCTGCATTCCTTGGAGCAGAACCAAACAGGAGAAAAAGGCCATGGAGCTACTCATGTGTAGGAGTTGGTCATAATATTGACTTTGCTCTCCTTATAAAGGAATTGTATGTCAAGACTGCAGATCATTTTACAACAGTAGCAACTCTTGTTTAAGTGCAATATCCTTGGTTATACCTGAAATATTATTTCTTGTGCCTTTTTATGCAAATGTGGCAGATTATAAATCCATTTGTGTATCCCTCTGGTTCTGTGGATTAACCAACGTTTATCTGGTGGATGAATTCCTGATTTCCATTCTCCTAAGGAGACTCAGGGAATGGCAGGAGCAGGGAATCAGGCAGGGAGGATGCAAAGCAACCAGTGAGAAGGTGCTTCACCCAACAGAAAACACGGAATCCCCCAGAGAGCAGCTGAACTACCCCAGGAAGGGTTTCCTGCCGTGGTTAAAAGAAGGTCGATAATGCCACGGTGCCTTTTTGCTCTGACAGTCAGAGCAGCAGCACTTCAAGCCATGAGGAAGGGAAGTACTTTAGCCCAGAGACAGGCAATGAAAAGAAACTTGAACAAATAAGGAGTTAAGAGAGCCAGAAGACAGGCTGTGTTCTCCATGTAAATCAAAGTTGTTCCAGAAGGGCTTGGAAACAGAGGTTGCTGTTTCCAGCTGAGAGGCAGCTGAAAGTTAATGGGGACATCACTGAGGATCACAGGCAAACACTTACTGGACTCCTAATGAATATTTTATTCATGTCACCTTTAAATTAGCCAAGTTTGATAGGATGGTAATGTAATGCAAAATGGCTCCCTCCCCAGTCTCAGGTGGAGGGGAGGCCAGAATTTAATTCTAGGCTAATGCCAGGTCAAAATTAAATTAAAAAAATGATAGTTGGAAAGTAATAAATCCAAAGTGACCAATGGAAAAAAATATTAAGTTAATGAGATGTGCAAGCCATTTAGAAAAGCACAGATATTTTATATGATGTATATTTTTCCTATCTGGAAACAAGCCATTTTAATACCTGGCGATAGGGATGAAAGGAGGAGAAGGGGCACTCAAAGCTACTGATCGAGTTATGAAGAGAAATGCAAAAGGCTCAGGATTGAGGTATTCACCATTTCATCAGCAAGCCTGGGAAAAACTTATGAGGATTTAAATACTCTTCTGTGTATTTAAATTGTATTTTGCTGCTCAGAGGAGGAGTTTGTGTGTCTCTGGTAGGGCAGCCCATCTCCATTCCAATTCAACAATTCAAATGCCCACCAGGAAGCAGCACCTCAGGTTCCTGCACTGCTTCAGCAGCCACTGGGGCAGCCAAGGGGATTGGGGTGGAATTTCAGCTCTGGCTGTTGTTGCATCAAACCTGAAGTGAACACGGGCACTAATTTGCTGTCCTCAGCTCACTGATGGGCTGGGCTGGTCAGCAGGACTGGGGATTTGTTTCTAAGCCGGGTGTGAATGTGGCTTTGAGCCATCTCTTCTTAAGGCTCCCTTTGATAATCCTTTCCAAGCTCTTATTTAAACTCTCTCCGAGAAAAAAAAAAGCAAGGATGAATTAGAAAGTGGAAGAACACAAAGAAGCCCGAGAGAAGATCAATAACTCCCATGCACAGCAGTAAACAAACTGGAACAATTACAGTGGGAGATGGTTATTGATCACCATCAGGAGCAGCTCCCACAGCAGCCCCTCTGCTTGTGCCAGCCCTCAGTGACATCCTTACTTGCTCATAATAATGGAACTGCTTTCTACAGCTTTTATCACCAGGGACATTTGGATTCCCTTCTACTGGTGAACAATAACCAGCTGTTTAGGCAGTGTCTCTGTGAGCAGATTTACACATCAGCAGGCACTGAGTGCCCTGTGGGGCTGAAACCCCTCCCAGCCTGCAAAGCTGAGCTGCAGAGGGACTGACATCCCTGAGGCCAAGGGCAGGAGGTGGGAGATCTCCTGGACTTTGTTCCCTGGCAAAGGTGCTCCCCGCAGGCCTTCCCAGCAGGAGGAGACTTTTTCCTTTAAGAGAACCAAATAAACAATGGCAACTATTGTGTTTCAGAAGCCCCTGACCCCAACTGCTCAGACCAGCCCTCTGTGTGCACCCAGGGCATCCTGGATCCTTCAGACCAGGATCTGTGTTCATCTACTGAAAGGTGGGCCAATATTCACAATACTGGCAGTTCTATCCTCAGGACAGAAGCCCTGCCTGGTTTCCCTCTTCCCAATTCCTTTAACAAACCCATTCCTTTCATTTCTCCCCTCTGCAGTTCCTGCAGCATTTCAGGCCTAAAGATCATCACAGAGAATTACAAGGCCCATTCCCAAAGTCAGAACAGGGAAAGCCAAAGGAAACCCCCACTCAGCAGGAGTGTCCCCCTGCCTGCCCTGGCACTGAGGGCCAGGCATTCCACCCCTCCTGGCATCCCCAGCAGTGCCTGTGCCAGGGGGCAATTCCCTCTGCACCAGGACATTCCCCTCCCCTTCCCTCACATGGGCTGTAAAAACCATCACACACTCGAATTTGGTTCAATTACACGAGTCAGAGCAAAATTTAACTTTCTGCAGGTTGGAACTTCGTGGTTTGGACTTAATGAGATGTATCAGCACCACCACAGCCTTCCCTTTCTTGGGAAAGTCCTCCCTCACAGATATCTGAGCTAAGTGGGTTTTAATTTAAGGCATATGTAGCAATCCCAAGCCTGTCTCCATAAAATCTGACATATAAGACAAGTTGTTAAAGAAAAATGAGCTGAAGTCTGTCCTCTTTAAAAGTTTCTTCACCGAAATAAGCTCACCTTTAAAATATAATCAAAAATCCCAGAATCCTATTCACAAATCATATTGAAAATTTAGGGGTGAAGAACTAGATCTGACTGAAACGAATCTGAGAACCAAAGTTGACAAGAAGTAAAATAATTTATGATAAACCTTAACTTTTTTTTCCCCCCAGAGTTTGAATTACACCATTTTACTAAAAATCTGCCTTCTTAGAAAACTTCTCCAGCAATATTGATGAAAATACCTACGGCCAAGAGATGGTCCACAAAGTGTCAATCTGAAAAAAATGTATAGATTTTTATCAAGCTCGTGTTTACTGTCAACAGTTTCAGGAAGGGAAGTTTCCTGAGGGGCCTGAGAAGAGCCCTGAAGTTTATGACAAGCTTTACCTTTGTTTCTTTTAAACATTCCCACTTTAGTTTTTATTCCAGCCCAGCCCTCTGCTGTCTTGACATTCAGGTGCTCCTCAAAAACCCGTCCCTGATTTCCTGGCAATCCTTCCCCAAAGTGGACAATATGCTGAGGAAACTGCCTTGCAAAGTTGCCAAAAGAGCAATTCCCATCTAATTAGGAGTTCGTGCAGCTCCAGTGAGAGCAGCACAAACACTGTTAATATTCCCTGCAGCTGCTTTGTCAATAACTCCCAGTGAATCCCGCAATTTCTAAGGAAAATCAGGGAACTATTGGATTCCCTGACACTGATAGATCCATCAGTATTCATTGCCCCTCTCCTCTGCAACACAAGGCACAAATGCCAATAACTCCGACGGTCCCTTAAATGCTGAAGGATCATTATTAAAGTGTGCTTGGCATCCCTGGTCATTAATTATAATCTTGTGCACATATGCAGTGTGATTGCAGGAAATAATCAGCTTTGTCTGCCAAATTGGCAACATTTAGAAACTAATTTGTTATGACATACCATCAAAGATATTTAAACAACAAACCCAAAGCTCTGCTGCTCTGAGCGCGCCGGTGAAATATCAGATCACATCATTAAAAACTAGTTAACATCTCCGAGGGGAGGTAATATTTCTCCTTGACCCCCGGGTCAAGCGGAATTTCCAGCAAGCACCGCTCTGTCCTTTCCCCCTGGCGGCTCCCGGGAGAGGGAACTGTGCGGGGCCCGGGAGGGAAGGCTGGACCGCGCTCCTTCTGCTGTCACTCACAGCCATTAAACAGCTTCGAAGAAACGCCTGCCCGGAGCGGCGCTGCCCGCGATCCCCGCTCGGTTCCTGGTGCTGTGGCTGTTCCTGGGACAGCCCCTGGGCCGCATGTGGGCATGGGAAGGGGTGCTGTGGGCATGGCGGGGGGTGCCGGGGGCATGGGAAGGGGTATTGTGGGGATCGGAAGGGGATGGGAAGGGATGCTGTGAGCATGGGGCCGGGACGGGAAGGGGTGTTGTGGGCATGGGAAGAGATGCTGTGGGAATGGGAAAGGGATGGGAATGGGTGCTGTGGAGATGGGGCAGGGATGGGAATGGGTGTTGTGGGCATGGGAAGGGGTGCTGTGGGAATGGGAAGGGGTGCTGTGAGAATGGTAAAGGGATGGGAAGGGGTGCTGTGGGATGGGCAGGGGTGCTGTGGGAATGGGAAAGGGATGGGAATGGGTGCTGTGGGGATGGGGCAGCGATGGGAATGGGTGTTGTGGGCATGGGAAGGGGTGCTGTGGGGATGGGAAGAGGATGGGAAGGGTCGTTGTGGGCATGGGAAGGGTCTCCCCTCAGTTCTGCCAGGATTGGCCCAGGAGAGTCCCAGCACCTTCCAGTGAACTCCTGGCTGCCCAAACGGGAACCTCCCCCTGCTAAACATTTTTGCATGTTATTGTTTCCATCATATGGCCCAGAGCAGCAGTCCCTGCCGAGAGGGGACAGAGGGACTCCCAGAAAACCCCTTCCTGCTGCTGGGTCAAAAGTCCTGCTCCCACAGGATGCAAATCCCAGCTAGGGCTTTTCCCTCTGGGCAGCATCCCAGGTCCTCTGAGGAGAACCCCATGGCTGCTCTGCAGGACTTTGGCCACAGAGAGCACCCAAATGTTGGGTCGAAGCTGTGGGCCAGGAGCAAACCAACACTGGGGCTGCAGGACTTGGGCTGGTCCTGGGAAAGGAGCAGTGCTGGGAAAAGGGCTGGGCTGTGCCACAGGGCAGACTGGGCATCCTGATGTCTGTCTGGGCTGAGCTCTCAGTCTGTGCATCAGAACTTCCAGGGGAGGAACTTGCAATGGAGACTATGGAATATTATGGAATATTCAAGGTCTTGCCAGGCTCACATTTGTATCAGAGGGTGTAAAAGGCTTATTGTATTATATGCCCACAAAATAGGATTTTCCTCAGATCTATGGTCAGAGGATTAAAATGTGCATCAAAATAAAACCAGAAAGTAAATATGGAGCTATGTTTCCATCCAGGAATCAAAACTCCCCTTTTTTTCCCTTCCACATAAGTGATTTTTAAAATGGGAAATCACTTGTGAACAGGTTTTGAGGAAAATATTTGTTTCTCAATGGCAATATGGCTCTGGTTTATTCAGAGAGCTAAATATGCTGCTTTTCTCTAGACTAAGAGGCTGAACTTGTGTATTTTTCTGCAGTATTTTCTGACACTTACCCCTCTACACTCTATGTCCTTCAGTGCAATTTTTGGTTGCTTTTGCCCTTTGTAAATTCCTTCTGCCCCCTCCCATGGCAGGAGCCCCAGCCCAGCCAGAGCTGAGGATGGAGAACACAAGGAGCACAGACAAGTGCAAATCCTTATCCTGTGGGATTGCTGCTCCATGGCTACAGCAGGAGTGTCCACTCAGGGATGGGGCACTTCAACAGAGTATTTTGTCCACTTGATGTGACCATTTCCTACTCTTTTCCCATGATTTCACAGAATCCAGCATTCCACATCATTAAAACTGCAGTTCAGAATCCACAGTTTTGTGCAAATCCATTTCTCCAGATTCTCAGCTGGTGTCACCAGACCCTGAACCAACAATATCTTCTCTTTCTTTCTCATGGTGTTTTGTAGCTTTTGACTAATTTAATAACAAAGCCTTTTCAAATGCTTGAAAAGAAACGATAGTTTTCTCATAAGGTAATTAATGTCACATACATTTCTTTACCACAGTTTTGAAATCTGTGGGGCCCAAGGATAATTCTTGAAATAGGAGGTAATAAAATGACCCCAAATCCATTGCCATGGAAAGATAAACGGTATCAAAAGGTACTTCAGACTATTAATACCTCTCATATCAATATTCTCTTAATGTTTCCATATTTTCAAAGGAAAATAATAGATATGAGCTTCTAATTTGCACCTGAAAAAGCAAGAAAATATTTTCTACATACCTGTATAGATTTCATGACATTATTAAGCTTTAACCTTTCAAATGAGTAACTTGTATAGCCTCAAGTTCATAAAGCCTTTTAATCAGGACACATTTTACCTTGCAAAGTTCTCTTACAATGTGCTCTGCTAATGCCAACATTTAAATTCCATCTAATAGCATGGCTATAATGATTTTCTTCTTTTTCTTATTTTGATAAAAGTTATTCAGCATTTACATAAAGGCCTAATACATTGGCCTTGGAAACAATGTCCTGTCAGGCAAACCACTGAAATTAAATGTCCAAGGAACAATATCTGCTCACTGGGATCCAAACCCACCAGGGTGCAAATTAACACAAGTGCAATTAACCAAATTACCCCCAAGCCAAGCTGAGGTGCTGTCCCTGTAGCCACCCAGAGCACAGTGGAAGGACAGGAACCATTGTTTGTACCTACCCCAGCAGAGCCAGCCCTGACAATGCAATGTCTCAAGAGGAAATCCAGGAGGGATTGAATCCTGGATCACTCCAGCCTGCAGGTTTGTGCTGACACTTCCTCAGGGATCACAGAGGGGACATCTAAAGGTGAGATGGCACTGACCTTCAGAGCAGGTGGGACACTCCAGAGCAGCAGCTGTTGGGTCACAACCACCTCAGTGTGTGTGTGGAGGGGAAGGGGTGAGAGGCCTCGTGTCCCTCCTGGCAGCCCCTGGAGCCCGCACAGGGGAGCCTTGGAGCAGCTACCAGTCACAAACAGCCTGGGGAACTGGGAGACCCACAGCTCCTGGAGCTCTGACCCAGCTCAGGTGGGCAGCACAGGGAGGGCACTGCCCCTGCCCCTGGCCTGGAGCCCCAGAGTGGCCAGTAGGTCACAGTTTGGCCATGGGGCCAGAGCAGATCAAAGCCAAGAGTTCCCCTTCTCAGCTATGACCAAGCCAAGCCAATGCCCTGAACCTCAAGAAGCTCATTAACTCCTGTGGCCAAGGTGCCTCCTCAGAGCTCACAGACCCTGCACAACAAACCCAGGGATACACACTGTATCCTGCCATTCCCCACTGAGAAAGTCCTGATTAATAACTCTCTCCAAGTGTGGTTGGAATGGGGAGTATTTCCTTACCATTGCTTGGTCTGCTCACAGACCATTCTCTTCCCTAAATACAGAACAAAACCACAAGGAATGGTACCTTCTTTTTTCTATACTTGGATACCTGTTAAATTTCCCCTTTCCCAGTAATCTCCTCCCTGCCTGTTCCAAGCTGAGAGGTCTTTACTTTAACCCTTCAAAGCACTCCAGTTCTTTCAGCAAACACTTTCCTCTGCCTCCAGACACACGACCCTTGAATATTCTGTGATGGGAAGGCACTGCAACACTCCTAAGGTCACACTTGTAAATCTGAGCCAGGATGCAGTTGGCACATCATCTGTCACTTGGCACAATAAACTTCTTGCAGTGGCATCCTGAGCAGGTGTCACACACCTATCCAACCTTCCCCACTAGAACAGGGAAGAAAATCAGAGCTCAGCATCCCGTTCTGTCAGGACTGATGCTGCCAGTGACTTATCCTTGGAAAGATAATACTTCTCTGGAAAGTTCTTAAGGCTGTTGGGAGAATTATTTACTTGTTGTGCCAAGATGAACTCTCTGAAGTGCTGCATAATGGATTGGTGATGTTTGCCTCGTTGTCATCACCATGGAGTACATTTGTTTGCCACAGAAAATAAACATGTTGAAGGTGTAAGAGGGGCATTATTTATAACCTGTACAACCTTCCAAATTCAGAAATAGCAGTAATTCTTCTCTACAAGCAAAACATTTTGCCAGAGAGACATGCAAAATGGCAGTAGGTTTGTTTCTTCCAAATGCAGGAGGTTCCTGTGAGACAAAAACACTCCTCTTGTAACTACAGCTGCTTTTTGCAGGCTCCAGGAACCAGCCACAGTCACACCAAATTAGCTGCTCCATTTCAGGAACATATATAAAATGCTTGTATATTAAAAATCTAGGATTTTAAAAGTCTTTGTCTTGCTCCAGGAATCCTAATGCCTATTTCTTAGATCCTTGGGGAAATTAGGAAGCTACTAGACAAGTTAATGCTTTGAAGCTCTAATTTAAAAGGTTTTTTTAAAAGAAACTATTTCTTTTTTTTTTTCCTAAAGAACTTGGCATATTTTAAACAGTAAATTATAATACTAATGATGGATATATTGACCTCTTTGTACTCCCAGGCTGGCCACGCAAGTGAAGGAGGTTTAACAGCAAAACCACTGCATTTCTCCCTGGGGCTGTGGGAACTCACCAGCCAGGGGATGGCACCTGCAGTGACAGGGGTTGGCACCTCCTGTGCCAGGGGGGTCAAGTTTTGAACTGCACTGTTTAATCTTTCACTTGACAAAATGGAGAGGCCCCACCTGCAATATGATGTGCACTCCTGGTCTCCTCTCTCTGATGCTGCTGAGACTCTGAGGGAACCAGAAGGCACCACCCAAAGCTCTTTGAAGAGTCTGAAATCAACTGCCAGGCTTTGGATTGGGCTCCCAAAGTGTGATTTGAGGAAAGCTGAAGGACCACAGAGACACCAGAGAGCCACACAACACAGTGTAATACTGATCTGCACTAAACTGTGAGTTTGGAAAATAAATAAAAAAAAAGGAGCCCCCTTGCTGCAAAATAACTGAAAACAACTATAGAAACAACTAGAGCTGAGGCACAGCTGAGCTGCACTCTGGAACTTCACAAGGAAGGAAAATACCTGAGGCTTTGGCATTATTACAGTGAATACTCAGAGGGAGTTCTGGGCAAGCACCTTAACTTCAAGTTCCTTATGCAACTTTCCTTTTCCTTTCAGCCAGGAAATGTTATGTCTCAGCCTATATCTGGAAATACAGACTGAAATGGTCCCTGCACACCAGCTGTTGTCACATTTTTGCATAAATCCTGTCCCAACAGAGTTTTAAGAGAAGAATTAAAGGAGAATAACCCTTCTCCAGCATGATACAAAGTTAGTACACCAGCCCTTAAAAAACCAGAACCTGTCTCTGTGTACTTACAGTCCTCATATAAATCCCTTTGAACCTCAGGTAATCATTTTTAACAGAAGATGGTGGATATTTATAAAAATTAAATGGTTGATAGATGCAAACAGCAAAATGGCAATGTATCACAGACCTGACAGCTCCAGTCTTTCCTGCTGATACTCCTGTTTCTGATAATGCTGAACTCACTGTTTGGAAATAAGTTGTCATTCCTTCACTGACTTATGCCTTGATGGTGCCAACACCTGATTCCTGAAACTGTCACTGGTAATATCTGGGGGAAATCCTCCCACAAGAGTAAAATGAAACACCATTCCTGGTTGGAATGGGGGTGAGACACTGTCACAAGGATGTCCCAGGGAAACATCTCTCCTCCCTTCCCAGGGCAGGATGTTCCTCCGGGGAAGGATTTAGGAAGCAACAATGAGGGGACTCTGAGAAGTGACTCACATTATAGCGAAAAACTTAAAAAGAAAAGGAGCTGGTGGTCTCTTGGTTCAGCCTGTGTGAGCCAAAGGAGGAGCCAAGTGCAGAGTGACCAGCCAAGCTGCTCAGGGCAGCAGCCAAATATACCTACAAAAGGAAGGCAGAGGGAGGCCAGGACAAGCTGTTATGGGTGATGGGCTCAGGGAGGAGGGTCCTGGCAGCACCACTTTGCCATTGCACACCAGCACTGGAGCTCCAAGGCAGCTCATTCCATGGGGCAGGGGGAACAGCTGAGCTGGGAATTGAGGGAGCCAGAAAGGGCACTAATCACTGCAGGTGCTGCTGCTCCTCCACTCCTCTGTGCCCAGCAACCAGCAGAGCCCCTGAGAACACTTTAGCTACTCTGACTCACACTGAGCTGCCAAAGCTTCCTTCAGCCAGGGCTGGTTCTCAAGGCAGAGAACTGGAGGGTTCCTGGGCAGCAGGACACACCAAGCACCTCTGTGCCAGTGTGGGGGTTCCTGAGGTACCCAGAGCTTACCCTGCCTTCCCTCCCAGCCTCCCCTCTGGAAACAGCTGGGGCACTGCAGCCAAAGCCTCCCAAAAGCAGGAGCTACAACAGACAGCTGGAGCAGAGAACTGTGCTCAGGCAGGTGAGGTCTAGCAAGGCTGGGGTGCCTGGGGACAGATCCCTGCCCTGGCACTGCTGCTGTGCCCAGCTCCTGCAGCTGGCACCCACATGTGCCCAGTGCTCGTCCTTTCCAGCTCACCTGATACCAAATAAGAGCAATGAATGACCTCCAAGGCAATGAACACCAGTTTGAAGTGCCTAAGAAAAGAAAATGTGATTTATGGCTCAAACACCCTCAATGGCAGCACAGAAACTCTTGAGCTGTGTCTCAGTCCAGGGGGATTTCTCTGCAGTGCCCACCTAACCTGTGCCTGGACTTCTGCATCATAAACCTCCTGTCTGATCCCATTCATTTCTATTTGTTCCTTTTGCTAATATTGGCCTTTTTAATCTCCCTTCATTTGGAAGCACCAGCCCTCCCAATACCTTTAAGCACCCTCATTGCACTTTCATTGAAATCAATGGGGCTTGGCAAATTACCATTGTACAGCCAGGCCCATTATGGCCATTACAGATTTAAAAACATGATGACAAGAAGCTAATCTTGAGACACAACTCCCTCTCTTCTGCTGTAAATAACTCAGCCATATAATTTTTTAAACCCTGAAGTGCCTAAATTACAGACGAACAATATGCAGAATTTCATCTTCAAATAAGTCTATGGGGTTTTTTTCAGCTCAGATAATACAGCACTTTTCCCAGACTCAGCTAAACTGTGACAGCTTTTGTTTGTTGTGTCTTGTTTCTTGTTTAGAAATGGATAAAGGGATGTCAGGCCGACTGAATTTAAAGAGGATATTTGGGGACTAAGAAGCGAAGTGGCAGAATTTCGGTCCTACATGATGCTAATGAGGAGAATTACCAAGCCATCCTCCCTGCACAGCCCTCCCAGCCAGGCTCTGGCAAACTCCTGACCACACTAAACACTTGGTGTGCCCTCGTTAGTGCCAGGGCTGTGCCAGCAAGGAGGGGACCAGCAGAGTGGCTGCTCCGTGGGTGGCACCAGCTTTGCCATCAGGGGACACCTCCAGGGTTCCAGGTTAACCTCCAGCACTCCCTCCAGGACCTCTGTCCAGGGCAGAGGATGCAAGAGGAGCACAGCCCCCTGTGGCTCCCTGACCCCTCCTGGAGAAGCCTCAGGAGCTGCAAATGCCTTGAGCTGATCCTGTTCTTCCAGCTGCACCTCCCGAGCTCTTCCGTGCCCAACCTCAGGGGGCAGACGCCAACTGAGGGTCAGTGAAAGCCCCCAGCTGCTCTGCCCCGTGCCAGGGACTCTGGGGGCTTCCTGGAGCCAACAGTCTGTGGCAGGGCTTTCATCTGTGCCCCAGGGTGGTGCAAGGAAGTGAAGAGGAGGATAAAAGGCAAGGGAAAGCAGGGGAGCACAGACAGGATGCTGTTCTCTTTCCCTGGTTATCCAGCACTGCCAATACTCAAGAGGGCCATGGGCACCAGGGACACATCCCACAGGTGCCAGGGCCAGTGAGGATCCTCAGGATGTGCCCTGTGAGACCTCTCTCACCTGGCCAACCAAACCAGCAGGAGGAATAAAGTGGTTTTCCCAAAGGAACTTCCCTCCTCCTGTGGGTGGGGATGATTTAGCCTATTGTGCAATGTGTGTAATTTATATTCACTGGGGTGCCAGAACTGCACAGTCTCCTCTAAATATAAGCAATTAACTCCCATTAGCATTAGTGGGAATCACTCAGGAGACTCTCCCCCATTATTGATTAGCTGGGGTTTGTACCAACTCAAAAAAATGTACAAAGGGAAGAAAATCACATAGTTAGTGGCTTTGGCCAACTTAAGGCAGGCAAATTAGATTCATTATCATTCGTGAGCTAAACAGTGGGGCTTATTAGAATGTACTTCATTTACATACTTTGATCTGATGGGTGTAGATACCTAATTATACAGCAGCCAGCAACTTATTTTTGATGTTTTTTATTAATTAATATTCAGTATTATAATTAAATGCATAGGCTGCTCTCCTGCAATTCCTTTTTCTTGTTGTTGTTATTTCTAACACAGAAATAACTTTTAAAACATACCTATGAAGTACCTGCCCAGCAACAGATTCCCCACCATGCATTGAAATGTAATCCATCCCTTCCACTGAACGTGGCCCACAGCTCAGCCTGAGGTCCTGCTGCCACCCACCCTTAGCAGGCAATAATGCCCTTGATGCCAAACCTGAGCCCCAAAATATGTTCCTTTATATTACAGATATATGAAATATAAAAAGGTATCTAAGCCTGTAAGGAATATAATGGTTTATACATATATTCATATATATATTAATGTCAATATCCTGTTTGATATAGTAATTTTTAACTAAATCAGTCATTGATGTGGCTGACTTGGGCAGCTCATGTGAAGTAGAAAACAAGTTAGTGTATCTTAATGCTAAAGGTTGGAATCTGTTTAGAAGAGGGGAGGACTCAGACTAGTTGCCCTCTGTTCTCCACATTTTTAAAGCCCACCTCATATAAAGGTAAAAGGAGGTGCCTAGGGCAGAAGAATGTTCCCCAGACACAGAATGTTTGTACAAACAACAAGGGAGGCCACGTCGTGCTCTTGGCGTGGCCTGGAGGGACAGGAGGACTCGTTCCCACCTCTCCCTGCCCAGCTCTGCTCCCACCAGAAGGAAAGGGCATCTCCATCCTGCCCAACCCCCAGGAGCTGCCTGGTGCTGAGGTCATTAAATGGGCAGCCACGAGAGTGGCACTGTGTTCAGATCACTGTCAAGGAAGTAATGGCAGGATAAATACAGCAAGTGCAGCTCCCTAAGCCTTGGAACACAAGGAACTCTTTCCCTGAGCACACACTGCCAAACAAGCTGAAAAATTAATTTACTGTTTGGTCCCAGCTTTGTTAGGATGGGCATCCTTACAAGCCTGAGCCATTAGAAGGAGAGTTTACAATTATCCTTGAGCCTTGTAATGTCCTGTCATTTAACTCCAGGATTTCTGTCAGACTCCAATCCTGTTCCTGAGTGCTCCTCCAGCAGGACAGAGTGACAGCACCATTAGAGCTCCCTCCAGCAGATGATGGTAATGATATTATTATTCCCCTGATCAGCTTGTTTGAACTTTATCAGTATTAATAGAGAAAATAATAAAGGTATTAATATTTGAAAGCTCTCTGTATTGTGTTTAGTATCATATTATTGCTACATTTTATGGCAAGTACTTTGACATTTCAGTGAATTTCCATTTACACTATTACCACTATAATCTACTCATTTTATAATTGCTTCTGGATACTTGTAAGCTTTAATTTCTGATATTTCCTCTCCATAAAGAGACCTGCATATGAAATTAATATACAATTATCCTCACAAATTTGCATTGTTAGCCTAGAATTGGGGGAGGCTTAAAACAGCCAAAATATTCTATCTGGCTCCTGGACCAAATAAACCTTTTGGACTTCTTGGGTTCCACAGTGGCCAGGATTGCTTCCCCTTTTCCAGAGGTATCCTGTGTGCCAGACCTATTGGAAACATCCATGCTGCCCACAGAAAGGGACCAGAGATGCTGAGCAATCTAGACTGGGAATTCCAGAAGGAACCTCAAGATGGGGAAGAACACGTCAAACCATTTCCCTGTGCTAGAAAAGAGTCAAAAAGAAGACTAGAAAACATTCCACCCAGGAAAAGGTAGCACACCCAATGGTTGGGTTGGGATGGGGCCATCCCACTTGGACACAGCCTGGTGGAGGCAAAGAGCAGCTGAAGAGCCTGGGAGGTGAGTTCTGTGAGGTTGTCCTTGGCAGGGGTCTGGGGCAGGAGGAGATGCAGGATGGAGCAGTGTAGATGGACTGGGCAAAGGTGGAGCTCAGGGCTTTGGGCACAAGGCAGGGAAGGGACACAATCTGTGCCTCATTTCTGGTGTGACACTCCTTTTTGAAAGCAATCTGTCAACCCCTGCCCCTACCATGCTGATGTCAGATCAGTGCAGATGTTCTGCAGAACTATGGAGCTCATTCCCAACTCTGCACGGAACTCTGAGGTTCCTCAATTCTTGTAACAACATGCACCAAGTTAACAAAGCTACAACTTCCCAAAGTTCCAAGCCCATGTGTTCTGCCTGCTCAAACCCCACTGTTCTAAAGAGAAACACATCAAGCAACACCCTGGCATCGAGGAACACACCAGCAGCCACCTGCCCCTCCTTGGATTTGTGAGTGAGGCATCAAAAGGGCAACAAAGTTGGTAACAAACATCTCTCAAGTGGATGCTCAGCCTGAAGTGGTTTCTTTGCCTTACTCTCCAGTTCCAGAGCAGCAATTTGGTGACAGCTTGTCCATTAGTCAGACACATTCCATGAGAGACCCCACCTGAAATGTTTGTAGAACTCTGTGATCCTGAACGAGATGCACTCGTAGAAACCACCTCTGACACTTCACATTGTCTGGAGCTCTGGGGAGAGCCACTGCCCAGCCTTCACTGCCCAAACTGAGGTGTGAGGAGGGATAGGACTGGAGAGGAAGGTGTTTAAAAAGGAGCCAGGTCACTGCCTGGCTCATGGCACCGTGTGAGGGTGGCTCTTGGGAGCACTGATCACTCATGACCCTGCAGAGACATTTTTAAACAGAAAAGACAAACAGTACCACAAGAAGGCCAAGCTTATTAAACAGTGCCTGGATCCAGACATCTATTCCAGACAAAGGGCTAAATCTCAACACTCAAGAAACTGTTTCAGTTTCAAGTTTTGCTCTTAAAATTCTGACTGTGTAAGAGGAGAGATTAAGAGGTGTGTTCCAAGGATCTGCTATCCAAACAGACAGAATTCACTTGCATTATGAAGTTCCCAGGTATGGGATTGAAAGCTAAAACCTCCTCTGCTGTGCCTGTGCTCCCTACCAGCTCATGGAAATGCCCACAAAAGATCACAGTGGTTCCTCTTCCCAGCAGCTCCATTAGCCCAGGATCCCATGCAGATCCCAAGCTCCTGCCTGCCCCAGGGCTGAGCTGGTGCCACAGTGGGATTGCAGTGGCAGGAACATTCAAGGGAACCCCTGGACTTGCCTCCCAGCTGCCTCAGCCTCGCTGCCTCTGCCAGGCTTATGCTCTGTGCAACTGCACATCCACTGAAGGTTATGAATTTGATTTATCTTCAGGATCTGAGGGAGCTTCAATGGAGCAGCAGCAGGAGCAGAAGGTGCAGGGAAGATACACCTGTGTGTGGATGTACCACACAGGCCCTGGTTTGCCCTGATCTGCAGAGCTGTACAACACCCATCTCTAGGGCAGGGGCTGCTCAGTGAGCTCTGATTGACACCAGGGAACAGCACTCTGAGCAGCTGAACTGGGGGGTCAGGAGACACAGACACTGGGCCACCACACCACTGGTGGGATGATCCTGCCAGGGGCTCCTGCGGCTCTGCCACTGTCAGCTGGACTGGGGTTACACTGTGGCAGAATCCATTGCCCACAGCACTCCCTTCAGGGGGATGTTTTAAAACCAGAGCAATGCTGAGCTTGGGACCAAAATAAGGAGGCATTTCCAGTGGCTCAGGAGAGGCCACCAAGAGGTGCCACATGAGCAGCTTCTGCTCGGTGTGGTGTAACAGGCTGCACTTTTCCAAGGATCCCACGGGAGCAGCAGCCCCAGAGGTGGAGAACTGTCCCCGGCAGCAGATTCCAAAATGCTGGTTATTGTAAACCTGGAATTCATTTCCAGGTTGTTTCCAAATGACATTCCCGAGGAGGCACTCTACATCCTGGTGGTGTCCTCAGCCCACTGAGCCTCCCAGTCACAGGTTCCCCAATAGGATCTGCACACCAGTTCTGGATAACACTGAAAGGTTGTACCAGCTGCATCTCAGGGATGTTCCACTTTGCTGTGACAGAACTAAATCTTGCCTTTTTCAAATCAGTGGGAGTTTTGCTTGAGGAAAAAACGAAAGATTAAGGCTGCAGAAAACACAGTCAGTAATTTGGCAGCCTGATTTTATAATAATCTTTGTCTAATGATTATTTAATATTGTACTAGGCTATTTAAAAGAATATTCTACAAAGTGTTGGGGCTTCCTTTTCAAAGCCTGTGTAAAATGTGATTTGTAATTAGTGGCTTTAGATATGCAACGTGTGTGAGAGAATATTAGTATTCCATAAAAGCTGCTGTCAGTGTAAGTTATGTGGAGAAGCACAAAATAATATGAATACTTACTAGCTAAAATACTTTGTTTAAAATTTATTTGCTAGATTTTATAGAAGCTCCACCTCAAAAACTTAAATTGTTTTTTTCCTGTTTTAAATAAATGAGTGAGGAACTATGAGCATGAACGACCTGAGCACTAAGGGAATATACTAAAATTTACTTTTAAGCACTTCAAAGCATTACACTTTATTCACATACAGATAGTGGAATTATTCACCCAGCTTGTTACTACAGCTCTGGAAATTACCACTGTACATGTTCTTGAAAATATTCTGGTGTTTGCAGGAGGTGTCCATGCAGTAAATCCCACCCAGCGATGGCACCACCAGCCTGAGCCCGGAATGCGGCCCGTTCCTTACGAAGTTCTGCTGCAATCAGTTGTGCTTTAGAAGGCAAACTCCTCCTTTTCCCCAGGTTTTTACCTTTGTTGAGAGGAGCAGCGCAGAGCTGTGCGGGCTGTGCAGCAGAGGGCACTCACACTCTATGGAACAGCCTCCCCGCAGCACCGCCCAGGGCCGGGAGCCCCGAGCCGGCACTGCCCTCCCTCTGCTCCAGAGAATCCACAGACATGGAATTCCAGTTCCCTCGGAACTGCTGGTGTGCC
This sequence comes from Sakesphorus luctuosus, assembly GCA_013396695.1. Lineage (NCBI taxonomy): Eukaryota > Metazoa > Chordata > Aves > Passeriformes > Thamnophilidae > Sakesphorus > Sakesphorus luctuosus. Next base: position 1,811,553 of record VWZD01001544.1, on the reverse strand, counting down.
TGGGAAGAAAGCTGAGGAATCAGAACACCCCCCGATTTCCACGCTCGGACCCATGAAACCTTCACACACACCTCAAGGGTCTCGGAGACACTTTCTGTGGGTCTAAATCATGGGAGCAAAAGGTACCAGGTGTGGAAGAGCTCCCCAAGAGGCAGAGGGAGCAGGATTTGGCCAGCAGAGAAACAAGGAACCAAAAATATTTCTTAAACTTCCTAAAGCTGAGGCCAGGACTTTTTAAGGCAGCAATAACATGAGCACTGGGTGCTCTATGATCTGACACGCTGCTACTGAAGTCACTGATATTAAAAGAATATCTAAATTAACGAGTCTTGTGCTCCCTAATGTTGTGGCTTCATTTTCCCCTTCACAAAGGAGTTTTCTCAGCACATTCCCTTTCTGACCCAGATAGAATAATCTCTGATTTTTCATCTACTTGTGGAAGGCAATGGTACAGTGCAGAGAGTGATGTGTGAGCTCCAGATGGCACCAAAAGAATCCAAGGAGCTAAAAATACAGTAAGTTTTACAGGAGAGGTTTCACAAGGTGGCTGTCTCCTCCTTGACATCACTATTCAGCTGGCTATTGGAATGGGACTAATTTAATTAAGAGAACAGCTCAGATAAAACACTTTTGTCACATTCCCCAAGTCCTATTCACCTCTCCTGAGCTCTCCAGCAGGTCTGCTGTGGAGCAGAGCAGCCCAGCCTGGCTGAGCCCAGCCCAAATGGGAGCATTGGGCACAAAGGAAGCACTGGAGGGAATGCAGAGATCATCATGTTATTTTTCCAAGGGTGACCCAGCAGTCAAGGCAACTGCTGCAAGAGATTGTTGGCTGCAGCCGTGATCTTTGGCTCCTGCAGAGCTCCAGGTGAGCCCTCCTTGCAGGGTGAGGCCCTGCAGCCCTCCCAGCCTGCCATGAGCTCCTCTCAGTGCTCTGCCTTCTCCAGGATCTGCAGGAAAAGCAGCTATTGCTGAGCAATAAACTGCAGTTGTGGGGTTGGGAGCTGTGATCATGGCTAGTTTGTGAGGAACAGAAGTGGAATGGGGAGACCATAACCCAGTTCAAATGCAAGCCAGGCTGTTCATGTGACCATGCTCCAGTCTCTCCAAGCAGGAAAGTTGATTTCCTAATAAAAGATTTCTGTATCTGCTTTCAGAGAGTAATCAAGTACCGTGAATGTACTTTGCATTTTTAAAAGAATAATGCATTTCACAACAGAGAGAAAAAGCTGGAGGAGATGGTTTTGTGGCTGAAAAATATTGTTCTTCAGATCCCAAACAGAACTGTTGTATTCCATAAATGCAGGGGAGGGGGTGATGGGGAAAGGTGGGGAAAGAAAGGGAGCCAAGAAGAAGAGGGTTAATAGAAGTTTTCCAATCTAACATTCTCAAAGTAAACACATAAACAACAAGCAAAAGCTGCTATCTGACCAAGGGAGAGGAGTGTTAGAAGGATGTAATGGAATCCCTGCAGCACTTCCAACTCTACTTCAGATCCAGGTCTCTTCCCTCATCTCATGTTCATTGCTTGCAGCAAAAATGGGTTCCTTTCAAGAGCATGTCCCTTTATCATCATAGAACCAGCAGTTGCACATTTCACACTTGTGATCTCAGTAGCTTGGAGGAGTTTGCATTCAGAGCACAACTTTGGTGTGTAAAGTGGGGGGAAATGTCACCCTGTGTTTGTGCCTCGCCCAGAGAGCTGAGAGGGGACGGGTTTGAGCTGCATCCACTTTGTTTGACAGACGGAGAAAAGAGAGGGAAACCAAAGCAGCCAAATACAGCCCTGCTCTGTGTACTGTGGGAGGAGAGGAAAGGGGGGTCAGCATTGACTGTTCAAACCCCCAGCCTTCCCCAGGCACCAGTTGTGGTGGAGTCTGTCCAGAGGGTCAGTGACACACTGAGACAAAGTTCTTGGGACTTTGCAGGTTTAAGCTCAGAATGTTTTTCTCGCTTAAAACTCTTTTTAAAAGGTCTCGATGGCACCTTTTGCTTTATTTTGTGTGCAACCTGTTTCCAAAACAGACACACAATGCAGTGTTCAAGCCTTGGTGTTTCTTCTCCAGGGGTTCAGAAGGATGTCAGCTTAAAACAAGCCATTTTGGTACCCCATAAACAGACCCAAAATTCCTCCAGCATCTTTTAAAATGCGTATTAATGAAACCAAATGTGAACCCAGTTTTCCATTCTTGTTTTTCCTAGTCAATCTCATATTAAACTCTCTGGGAAAAATGCACAAGCAAAAAGCAGAGGTTGGGCAGGCCCTACTCCTGAACCCACCACATCATCCCAAAGAGGAGCCCTGAGCTGGAATTCTGGATGGCCAGAGGAGACACTGGGAATCTTGGAGAACTTTAAAAGCACTAAGACCCCCTTCCACAAAAATACTTCCCCCCATGTGATATTTTCCACCAGTATATTGACTTGTTCAGCATGGTCCAGGAGGGAAGTTAACTTGAATTTCCTGGCTTTTGAGGCATTATAGGCATTATTTACTCTTCCTTTTTTTACCTCCCACATTTTTAATTAAATTAAATTCCCCATGCATGGTTAGCTATAAAGTGCATATTACTTACCTGTATCTTCAGATCTTTTACAGTCCTGTGGGTAAATCCATAATTAGTTGGTTTTGTAAAATGCATATTATTTACTTGGCAGGCCAGAGTGGCTCTAGAGGAACTGTCCTCCTGTCTTGGTTAAGTGCATAATTAGGCAGGATTTTTAAACCTATATTCTGTTCCCCACACTGAAGCCATTGCACTCCATTTGTTAAATATTCATATTTTTTTAAAATGTATTATTTACTCAATCAGCCAAGACAGCATGTAATTATGTATTTAGGATGTGTGCAATGCATAATAAAAATACTCATGAAAATGTATGGAAAAAACCAGACTTTGCCCTATTAGGGCTTTTTTAAGCCACTGTGACCTCACCATTTCCTCTCAAAATACCAAGTTCAGAACAACTATTTAATAGAAAAAGTGTTCAGCCAGGCAGTGCTTACAGGAGACTTGCACATTTACCCAAGTTTGATGAAGTTGTTGGAGATGAGTGATGAAACCTGAGGCTTTGAACCCACCAGCAAAGGTTGCAGAGGAACAGGGGGAGCAGAGCCTGACTCCTGATCTCACACGGTGCTAAATGAGGATGGGGGATGTTGAGTGGCTGGTCAGAAAGGCTGATTCTCATCAGCTGCTGCTTGAGCAGAAATGGCATCTTCCTAATGCTCTGGAGCTCACACACTGGGGCAGCTGAGGAATTCCTCACCTCTCGCTGCCACTCCCTCTCCCCTCCCAGCCCTTCCCTCCACTCCAGACAATCCCCGAGCTGCCTCTGGATCTCCTCAGCCCCGTGCCCAGGTGTGCAGTGAGACAGAAGCCACAGTGCCTCAGGCTGGGCACCTCCAGGACAGCTCAGCACTGAAGCCAACCACAGGAGCAGCAGGTGCTCAGTAACCCATTTCATCTTTGTGGGCCACATTTGCTGGGGTTCTGATTATTCTCCTTGTCCTCCTCTAAACTGCATCCTACAGATTCAAATCTTTCCCAAATTATGTTGGCCCAAACAGGACAAAAGGCTCCAGCTGGGGCCTCCTGAGAAATGAGAAGTCAGTGCAGCCTCTCACAAATGTTCCCCAAGAGCTGCTACCCAGGCTCTAAAACTAAAGAGGGATATGAAAACCAAGGTTCTTTCTCCAAAACAAGGAGTTAAACAAGTTATTATGTTGTCCCAAACTCCAGCCTCACTAGAGTGACACAGAGGGCACTGACACCACTCCCAACATGGTCTCATATTCCCATAAAACCAGCACAAGGGAAGAGGAATTTCTGTGTGTCCAGCCATCCTGACCTTGCCCAGGAAGAAGCGGGGCAAAGATTCAGAGATGCTTTTGATGCAAGAAAAGTCTAAGTTAAATGAAGCAAACCTGTCTTTAGGAGTGCCTTGGCACAGCAAATAAATAACCCAAAAAAACTTGTTACAGAAAAATCAGCCACAAGTTTAGGAACAGATAATAGCTACAACTTAGCCAAGAAGATATCACACTGTGTCTGCACCCATGTTCTCTGCACTGATGCTGATTTTACTTTAATGTCATATTATCTGCTGGCAATGACGTTACCATTGGGCCAGTTGGCTTTAAATAGAAAAAGCAATCAAGGTGATGAAGAGGGAATACATTTTCTTTCCATTTCCCTTTGCAGAAAAGATTAGGAATCACAGAATCAGTCATAGAATCATAGAATAGTTTGTGGTGGGAAGGACCTTAAAGATCATCCAGTCCCACCCCCTGCCATGGGCAGGGACATTTCCCACTATCCCAGGTTGCTCCAAGTCCCATCCAACCCGGCCTTGGGCACTTCCAGGGATGAATAATTTCCAGTTTAGTTGAAGAGTCTGAATGTTTCACTGCTTTTGGCAGCTGCCAGTTATGCCAATGCACCTTTCCCCATGCCCTGGCCATGTACAGGCTCCATGGGCTAAACATCTGCTGCAGCCTCTGACTGTGGGACATTATGGCTGTGTTGGAGTTCCAGTGGTGGCCTTCACACAACCCTTTGGCAGCTACTTTTCCAGGCTGTTTGCAGAGTCAGGCAGTCACTCTTAGAATAATTCAGGGCCTGTTCTTTGCAAAGTTTCCTTTGTGCCCACAGAGGTGGTTGCTGTGCAGGTACAGATGGGTGGGCACTGGACTGTGAGGGTGCTCAAGAGCTGAGCTGGAAAGGATCCAGCACAGACCCAAAAAGACACAAATTTCCAGACAACAGCCGAGATAATCCAAAGGACATTATTGCTGGTAGCAATAATGCCACTGAGGGTTTTTAGCTCAGTGAAATCAGTGCATGTGCTGCTGCAAAGAGCAGTGAATTTGCATCACGCTGTCATCTCAGGTAGCAAACTGTGACCCCTCACAGGTAATACCACAGGACCATCCCAGGTACCTGTTTTGCAGATGAAATATCCCCCTCCTGATCCATAAGCCCTGCTGAGCCTCTGGATACAACTTGTGTTGAATGTACAGCCAGCAATTGCAGGTAACTGGTGACCACAAGATCCCACAGCATCCTGCACACAATATAAAATCAAACACAGTGGTCAACATACTGGGGGCTTGATGGTTTTTGTTGTCACTCTACCCAATTAATTAGGAACTATTTCTTAATGAGGAGACTTCCAAACTGGTATTACTGTATCCTTTGAAGTAAAAGTAGGTCTCAATCTGCCTATTTTATTTTTATTTTTGCCTTTTCCTTAAATCAGCAAATCGGCTGCGGAGCCCCTTGCTGATTTTAAGGGGCATATGGTTCCTAATCCAGCAGTGTATGAATTATGGCAGCAAATGGCTTTGAAAGTGCCTCGAAAGCAGAAAGATGGAAATTCCCACCCCCAGGGACTGGGATGAGCAGTCATTATTTTTGTGATTGCAGAGAACACTGCCCAAGTGTTCCAAGGCTCCGTGTGTGTAATTGTTTGTCTCTTTCTTGCTTTGAAGTATTTTTTTCCCCTAACTGTAAAGCCTCAGCCACGCTCAAGGACAGCCCTCACAGCCTGGTCAAGAACACCAGCCATCTACATATTCACTAAGCCATAAATCTTCCATACTTTGGCTATGCATATATGACACATGACCCTTATTTCTCCCTTGTGGTGGCACTCTGAGAGACAATAGAGGTTCACTAAAGCGCACAGCTCCCCTCTCAGGTAATATTTCATATGTATCTCCTTGCAACTCCCAGCACATCAAGGTAACTGGGCTGCAGTGTGGGAGGGGAGTTGAACCATAATTGTCTTAAATCGTCTAATTTGGTTAAAACGAGCAGGAAAATTCCCTCAGCTATTTGTTAGTGTAATAATGTCAGCTCTGTGTGTTCTTGCCTCATGGTGTTGTGTTGTGCAAAGGGGAAGGAACTATCCTATGAATCCTTGGGATGTTTGGTTCGATCTGCCTGTCACACATTAATTAGTTTCATGGCAATCTCTCACTGCTGGCGTGTGGAAAGACAGCAAGACTGAAAAATAAGCCAGGATGACAAAGGCAGAGCTTGACTTGCTTCTGACCAAAGAAATGTGTCATTAAGGGAAGGCTCAGAACTCCCATCTGAAGCTCCTTCTCCTGCCTGGTGGGAGTGCAATGACTGGATTAGAACACTAGTGTGTGATTATCCACAGAGCCAGCCCCTCAAAGAACGCTCTGTTTGCTCATTTATTTCTCTGTACACACACAAGTGTGGAGAGGGAGGTTTGCAGGGCAGAGCCTGGAACTCACCCACATGGCTCCCACCAATGGCACTGGCTGAGGCAGCCAAAGCACCATGTGGGGTGTCCAAATTCACCTGAAAGGAACATTCCCGAGGCCTTGGCAGCAGTGCTGCAGGTAAACCCAGATCAGAATTGCACTTGGAGCATCACTAATGTCCCAGGATTTCCTGCTCAAATTACTTTGCATCATCTCCCTGTTTTACATACCAGTTCTCTGCTTTGTGTCTACATTCTCTAAGAGGGGTACAAAGCACATTTGCAGCACCAGCAGAAAAGTGCTGCTACAGAGCACAGCCATGTCCTAACTCTCCAGGAGACAAGGGAATTTGCTCATGTGTATTTAAATATATTAACTTTCACTCAGAAAGAAATTTTAACCCGTTCAATTAATGTTATTTCTTCACACCTTTGGTGATTCCTTCCTTCTGTAACTCATCCCTCGTGGTTCCTAAACCTCTGAAAATAAAGCAATTTTGTTCAGATTGCCAAATACAGAGCCTGGAGTTTCCAAATGCCGATTGACAGGCAGTGTTTTCACAGGAAAACTCCACCAGGCTTGCATCCCACCACCAGTTTGCAGAAGTGGCAAAACGCTTCAAGGTGAATAGTTTAGTCAGAAGATTTTCCTCGTGTCTGGCTGATGTGATGAATACCTACAGCAGTTCTGAAATGCTCCTTAAAGGTGGCCTGCTATCCTAAAATTCCTGTATAGGCATCCCTCATTCCCTGACAGAATCCTGCCATGCTTCTCATAACCCCAACTGCAGAAGGATGGTAAAACATGAGGAACACACCAGAATCCCTGCTCACTTTTTATAGGATCTTATTTAGCTTCCAGCAACTCCAGTATTAGTTCCTCTGACCTCTGGTAGGTCCTAAAGAGGTATTTTGAGGCAGCTCGAAGTATTGCAGCCACATCACCAACTTCTGAGTGTGAGTTACACACACACTTTAACTCATCACAAAACTGAGACAAGCAACGGGGGAAGATCTTTGTTAGGAGAAGGAAGGCAGCTTTTCCCTCAGAATATTTCAGATTTTCTGCCACTCTGAACTCTGATATAAATCAGGTGTGGGGGACAGAGGCACTGGGTGGTCTTTGAGAACTTCTAGTTTCATTCTAGCTAATTATGTCATGGGGAAAATATCCCTTTACATGAATTATTTCCAGTTCCTCTTCCTTGAAGGAAATCAAATATCATGTGTTTGGGAAAAAATCACAGGCAAGTGCAGTACAGTTAGAATTTTAAAGGAGATGCTAAAAGAGAGGTTCCTAAATCTCTACACTCCTGCTGAACTCACTGCTCACACCAGAGCATCCCCTGGGCCAGAACACACGAGGCCACATTTCACAGGGTTACCCTCTGATACTGCCAACCCACAAGGTACTGTGGGAGTACCAGAACTGTAGGAGAGGCCACTCAGAGCAGTCTTGCCAAATCTCCAGCAGATTGTTTCATGGTCTGGGTAAAGACACATTCAATTTCCTCCAAACTGGTTCACACATTTTCTTAATAAGCACTTGTGTCAAAATGTTTCAGTTGTCAGAATATCCACCTCTGAGCCTGAGCATGTAAGTACAAGTCCACACATTAGTTTCTCCATCAATACCCTGTCTGTATTTTTGTCTGTGCATTCCTAAAGTGCCCATCAGCCCGATGCAGAGGTGCCAGTTGGAATTCTCACCCGTGTTAGTTTGACAGCACTGTCAGCAGAGCTGACTGAGCTCCAGCTGAAGAACAAAACCACGGCTCCTCCTGTCCATCTCTGGCAGCTCCCTTGGAAGCTGCTGGCTCCACTACAGTCCTGGGCACAGGTCACTGTTCCCCCTGCAATGAACAGGGTGTAAACCCCAAGTCTGGAAAAACATCTTCCTCATCACAGACTGGGAGATGGGTCAAGTGGCAAACTCACTCCCGAGGTCCAAGGGAGAGTGTTAAGGATGGGAATAACAGCAGATCCAAACAAACTGCGTGCTGTTCTTTGTCCTACACAAATCCTAAGCAAGGATCACACCCTCTTCACAGAAAAACCTGTCCTTGTGTTCAGACAGCACCTACAAGAGATGAAAACAGCAGCTCCTACAGCACCAGCACTGCTCCAATGGCTGAGTGTGGAATTAGAAAAGAGGAGTCACTTCCAGGTGCAGACAGATGTCTGATGTGAAGATACTGGCTGTCTCTATGACAGGCATTTTTGGTAAGGCTTTTCTCAACAGATGGCAAAACTTGGGTCCTACTGATGCAGCAGGACCTGAGAGCACTCAGCTCACAGCAGGACCAGCCCAACGGCGGGGCTGAACACGGGGTGTCATCCCCACTGGTAAACAGGACTGGTGTGAAAAGGGTGTTCAGACACTAAGCATCAGATTCAGGGGGAAAAAAGCCCAACAAACCCTGACAGTATATTGTGCTGTTTTCTTTTGTGTACCATCTCAGTGGCTGTGGTGTGCTCCCTGCAAACCCAGCCCCTGGTAATTGTCAGGGAACTTCATTGCGAGCGCAGGCTCGACTGGAAATTAATTGCTTCGGTGCAATCTGAACCACATCATAAATGTCATGTAGAAGTTGCAGGGAGTGAGGAGGCAGTGACAGCTCTATCCGCACTGTTTCATTTAAAGGTGGGTAAAACACACTGCGACAGAAGTGCTCTTCATCAATAATTTAGTCGGCAGTGTAAAGCCAAGCCTTGCCAAAGATGCCAGGGGAGCAGCTCCCTCCCTGGTTTTAATGACACCAGCAGGGAGGGGTTGAGGGGCCAGCTCAAATCAACATTCACCGCACATCTGGGCATGTCGGCAGATGAAGATATCTAGGACTGAGCTGACAGGACAAAGGGTTGAAAAAAGAAGTGTAACCTAGAAAACCTTTACTTTGAATTCTTTGTATAAATTCAAGGGGGATGACAGTTCCTAAGGTCATCTTACATAATAAAACTACAGTGATCTACATAGAGAATTTTAACTCTTTCCAACACACAATCAAAGAATCCACAAGTCAAGTTTATATTATTCACTTTATGAATGTGAAATGCAGAATCCTTAATTCTCAGAAAAGAGCTGTTTTAATGAGCAGAATGTTAACATTTATATGCCTGACTTCATTGCAATAACCCTAATTATAGTCCCAGGGAAGCCCCTCTGTACTGGAGGGTCACTGAAGTTCCCACTCTGACCCCTGCCTTTGGGGCGTGATGCCTTTGCCATCTCACTGTGTGCCAGCTCCAACATGCAGGTTAGCACTGGTTTACTTTATGAAATTATTGGTTTGCAGCCGTTTAGTTTAGTCTGAAAAGCTTCTGCTTGCCAAAACTTGGGGGTTTTACTGCTTTTATGACAGTGTGCACACAAAAGGCTGTTTGCTCTGAGGAGAATATGACATTCAGGTGTGAGGAGCCAGCCCGGCCCAAAGCGTGTCCTCACTGTGGGAGGTTACAGGGCCTTGCAGTTCCAACACGGTGGGGCCATCCCTGCTTGTGGCACCACCACGGGTCTGGCACAGCTTTGAGGCACTGACCTCACATTCCAGGCTGTACATGGGACACCTGGTGATTTGGCTGAGGGGGGCAGGACTCCTGCAATCAAAGTAGGAAGCTGCCATCTCAGGCTGTGGAGCAAATTCCCTTTGTTGAGGCAAGAGCAGCCTCAAACACCCACCACTTCCACCTCCAACTTCTGCCATCAAATTTTGCCTCTGCAACAGTAATAATCCCCATCTCTGGCAAGTTAAGACTAAATTGTTTAACATCACAGGACCTAGAGCTATAGCTGAAGGCTACTGGAAGGATAGAATTGTTTTTTCCTTATCCAGTAAAACAATGGGATTAATTTGCTGCTTCTTTGCTGTTCACAGACCCCTTTGGATGAAACGTTAGGGGGTTTCCATGATCTTCAAAAGCCCTGAGTAAACCAGACCACACAGAGCTGTGCTTACAGCACAGGCTTCATCTTTGATAACTTCATTGAGCGCTAGGGCAGGTTCAGTCCCAACAGGAGTCATGTGGGAAGGCGACAAACAAAGGAGCCCAGGGAATACGGGAGGTGGCATCTCTCCTAATTGCAGCTGACGTTTCACTTGCATTTCCTGTGCCATCCAAAGGTGCAGAATGAGCAATCCAGTTCCTAATAATAATGTCCAAATACTGATGGCACCAGGAAAGGCCCCTGGAAGTGCTGCAGGAGAAGTGGAATGTTTGCACTCTGGAGAAGTTAAACACCAAGTGTGGGAGATCATCACTGACTGGGGGGAAGATTTCCAAGAGGGGCCTTGAACAAGAGTAGATCCCAATAATTACATTTGGTGTCAGTGAGTAGAAAAAAACAATAATCCTTCCTATGTCCATCCTCAGAAAGGAAAATGCTTGTGCTTATTCCATCCTGCATGGTCTCTACTGGAGGCCTGGCTTTTCCCTAGGGAAGGTGTAGTGGTGGTGGGTTCACCAGGAACAGCATCTCAAGATAAAAACCTTGTAGATAACTCGGATATTTCCCTCTCCACAGAGAACCAGAGGCTCTGGCCCACTGCAAATTGCCAAACCAGACCCCATGTTGTCACAGGGTGCCCTGTACCAATGTCACCAAGGGGAATCCTCCCTTCCACACTCTGTTACTCGTTCCCCAGCACCAGCAGAGCACATGGATGATGCCACATGGTCAGTGGTTCTCACTGTCACTGCTTGTGCTGATGGATAAAAGGATGACCATTCTCTGAGAAACAGATCAGGAGTTTGGAGAGCTCTCTGAAAGCTTCCAAATGACACTGTTCATTATAAACATGAGCTGTATTAGGAAGGTCATTCAAAAGCCTATTCCAGTGTTGTTCCTCTGCTTGGTACCTCACTTTTGGGAAGAAGCCTGGATTTTAATACTAGAAAACTAGAAGCTGCACTTCTTTCCCTGCTGAATTGCAGAAAACTAGGAGCTTTAATTGCAATGAACTCTGATAATTATGGAATCCTGTCCTTACTGATGCACAGGCAGAGACATTCCAGTGAGGATGGTCAGTGCCCTGGGAAAGGGTAAGCACAAAGCCATAAGTGACAGACTCTTGTTTCCAAGTGCCAGGCTGAGCAGAGCAATTTAACAAACACAGGAAACATGAATAAAATTCAAAAAAACCCAACAGAGTGGTGCACACCCAGGAGCTCTTAGGTGTGTTTTTAAGGCCTGACCCTCCTCCCCAGTGCCCCCCCTGCCCATTTACCCCCCCCAGCCGGGGAGGCTGAGCTGTGTGAGCAGCTCCTCGAGGGCAGAGCCGCCGAGGTTCAGGACCCCTTAACTGCGCCAGTCAAGTGCATTAACTTGTTTAATGTGGAGCGGCCACTGCCAGGCTCCAGCTGGCGCCACCTGGCACAGCTCCACGCGTCTCAGCAGAGCTGCTGCCACTGACACGAGCTGGGGAGCTGGCCCAGATTCCCCATTTGTCACAGAGCTGGTGATGCTGAGGGCACACGCCTGTCCTGTGCAGATAATCACGACAGCCAGGCCTTCAGAGGTTACAGAGTGCTGACAGCTCGCACCAGACACCCCTCTGCACCTCCACTCTCCTTGCCCTGCCCACTGCAGGATTCCTCCCAAAGCAACATCCCAGCAAAGGAATGCTGAACCCCCGAAGGACACATCTCCTCTGGGGGGAACAAAACAGCAGTTGGTTATGCTAGAATTCCTGCCTTTGGAAAATTTCTGCCTTTAGAAGAGAAAAAAGCATTTTAAAAATCCCAACCTTATTAAAAGAAGGGGTTTGCTGGGATTGAGATAATTTTCTTCCTGGCAGCTGGTACAGTTCAGTGGTTTGGATTTAGGACGAGAATAGCACTGAACTCTAACTCAAGGACTGTTGAGTTTCCTGTGCTCTGCCAGTGAGGAGCTGCACAAGGAGCTGGGAGGAGCTGACCCAGCCTGGCCAAGGGATATTCCAAACCACAGGACAGCATGGGCAGGGGTGACATGGGAGGAACTCTGTGCAAAGCTGGACAGAGGCCACTGCTCTGGGACTGCCTGGGCATCACTCAGTGGGTAGTGAGCACTTGTCTTGTGCATCACTTGCCTTGTGTATTTTTCCCCTCCTTTTCTGTCCTATTAAATTATCTTTATCTCAATCACAAATTTTACTTTTTTTCTGGCTCTCTCCCCCATCCCACTGAATGGAGGGAGTGAGGGAATGGCTGTGAGGGGTTTCACTGCCTGCAGGGTTAAACCACAACCAAGGGGCAAAGAACAGTAAATACCTAACAAAAGAAACCAGCCCAGCCCCAGTGACACCCCAAGCAGTTAAAGCACTGACAACAGTTATTTTATAGGGCATGAAAATCAGCAATTTTACAAAGAAATCACTGTGGAATAGCAGAAATACATAATAGTGGTACTTCTAAAAAAAAAAGGAAAGAAAGAGAAAAAACTATATCAAAGTCTGAATCCTCCCCCCCAGTTAAATGTCCATCCTGCAGCCCAATAGGCTTAATCTGCCATAAAGCCAAATACTTCCCAGAGGAGGTGATCGTTAGTTTGAACATTAATTTCCCTTCCTCTCTTCCCGTGTATCCATTAAGTGGAATAACAAGAACTGCTCCTGGCCATAAGGTGTGTTTGATGGCAAGGAGTAAAAGAAAATGTGCAATTAAAAGATGGAAATGATAAACTGCACTTCTCAGCTGGCTTGACCAATATGTGGCACTTGTGGGACACCTGGGGGTTTGTCCTCCCGTGCTGAGGCCGCTGAACTGCAGAGGCCAAGGGTGGGAGCTCTGAGGGGCAGGGAGGGATTATTAATGCTCCATCCTCTGCTCACTCCTTGGGTTTGCGAAGAGTGTTTCTTGAATGAGTTTGAAGCCCAACATATAAAAAGCTGACTATTTATATATTTGATTCTTTAAAAGCAATTAGGAATACAAAGCAGATGGTACAGCATTGTAGATTTCCCTTTTCATATTGCTTAAACACTAGAGATCAATAAGTCTAATATAAACAGATGATTTCCATAGCAGGGTTTATAATTAGCTGGCACTGAATGTGTCCAAACTCTAAAATAATTAGCAGAAGCATGTGGCACACCATTAAAACCTTGTGGCTTGTCTGCATTTACATTTATAATTATTAAAGTTAATTATGATGCTTGTGGTGTGGTTCCAAGCTCCTTTACAACTTAGATTAAATATTTTTTCAGCCCTACTTTTTCTTTCAGCCCACCAAATGCCAGCACTTTCAACAAAACCCACTTCATCAAAAAGAAAAAAATGGAGGTTATTTTTATAGGAATGACCTGAATATTTTCCCAACTAACAGTTTTATTTTTCTAAAGGGACATGACACAGGAATTGAGTAACTCAGCATTTTGGGGGAAAAAAAATCCTGATTCGACATAGTAATTTTAAGGTTGGCTAAGAAAGCCTTTGTACTTCAGCCTGAGGTACTGTTTTAAATAAAATTCAAACACAGATAAACCATTTAGTTAATCAGAATATCTCAATGACATCCAAGACCTTACACTAAAGTAAATCTTATTCTTGTGTGACAAATCCCAGTGAAAAAGGCAGCAGTGCTGGGTATGAACACCAAACATTGGGCAAGGACTTTTGAAGGTCTGGTTGGGGTTTACACATCTCTTCCCACAACCTGAGCTCCAGCAAGCTCAGTCAATCCACCTGGTCACTTAGGAAAGTCATTTTCATAAACATTCATCATTAAGACATCCTGTGACACATCCAGAGCCCCGAAGAGGTTGCACTGTTTGCATAATGTCTATTTTCAATTATTCATGCCCGGAATTGTCTTCTCTTTAGCACAAACACACCCAGTTCAGCACTGCCATGAAGGTGGCAACAGGCTGGCTGTGCCCTGGGGAGCAGTGACCCTCTGGAGCACCATCCTCCTGGAGTCCAGACCCCGGGGTCCAGGAACACCACTGGGCTGGGCAGGCAAGGAAAATACATTTAATTTGCCAGTGTGCCTTCTGGGGCAACTCATCTCACACTAAGAGTATGGGAGGGAGACTTAGCAGAGACTCTTCTGTCACCCATCAACATCCCCCTGAGAAATCCCCCATTTCAGCCTTTATCCTTCTGTTCTGCCAAGCACTTGGCACAGCCCACCTGGGTGGTCACACCAGAGTCTCCCTTGAGGGTTGAAATATCCATTCTCAGTGTGGTTCAGCACTCCAGTTGCCTGGGGACAACTCTAAATTTCTCCAGCAGCTCTTCCCTGCAGGCTGTGTGGTGCCATCACACCTTCCCTGCCCTGCACACTCAGCCCCCTCAGGTACAGCCACTCACAGCAAGGCTCGTGCAGCAGCAAATGCCACAAGCACCAACCACCAGCAGTGGGAATCATTCCCACACACCATTCCTGGGGGAGCAAACCCTCACCCTTTGCATACCAGTGGTTTCCATCAGCTGCTGGAGCTCACTGGACACAGCAGATACCTGAGAGCAGAGTGTGACTCTTGGTAGTGTAAGTTTTAATTCTGGCTTGGGTTTTTTTCAATTAAAAGAAGAAAATTTTGCACAGCCACCGGAGAGGATTAAGATTAGCTTGTACAGAAACAGAGCTTTCCACTCCCAGTGGTAAAGATTCCATAGGTGCAAGTCCTGCCATTCCTGAAATCACCAGGAATACCTAATTCCTACCCCAGAGAAGCCTCCCCTGTTAATGCATTTCTATTCTTTATATAACATGTCCATCATGAACTTCTTGGCCCTCGTCCTTGTTTCCTCTGGCTCAGGCCAGACCTGGAGATGTCTGGAATGTGACAAGGCAGTATTAGCCTGCCAACTATATTCTGTTAGCAAATTTATTTTCTTCTCCTAGACTGATGATAAAAATGTCATGGTGTGATGCTTTAGCAGGCCCAAGAGCTGCCCACCTACAGCTGCAGGGCTTGGAGAGAGCTCGGCGCCAAGAACGCCATAAGGAGAGCAGACAGCGACTCCACCAACTTTGCTCCTTCTGCATTGGTTATCCTCCTGCTAAATGATGCAATGTGACCCCCTCAGGGATTCCAAGTCTGATCATGTTTTTCTCACTATTTTTTCTTCCCTACTTCCTCCTTCTCCTTGACTAAAGCAGCCCAAACTGCTGAATTTTTCATGAAAGAGATAATATCATTGTACATAAGATAATGGCATTCAAATACATCCATCTGCTTGTTAGCTCTGACTACATCGATTGTGTTTCTTCTGAAAGAATATTTACCAAAAGAGGGGGGGAAAAAAGGTTTTCTTTTGTGGCATAAAATATGCACATTTTCATAACTGAAATACAAAATCCCTTTTACATACTTTAGATAAGAGAACAAAATGAACTGAGAAATTAAGAAAAGCACCCTTGAGGTCTTGCCAGGACAAAAGTATTTCCTCCTTCCAGTCTTTCATTAAAAATCTAGACAGGTTTTACACTAAAACACTGTTGACTTTTTTCCTTTCAGTAAACAATATTTTGTTTCAGAGATGAAATACTGCACGCCAGTGATTGGGATTTTCACTGCCCTGAAAGTTTTCAGATGTGGTCCAGAGGGTTGCACCTCCAGCATCCAGTCTCTCTTGTTTCCCCATGAAAACTGCCCAACTTAAAGTAATTCAGTTTATCATTTCATTCCTTTTTTGGCTGTTCCAACAACACAAGGTAAGACCGTAAAATATGTGATACCAAATTACTGAAAATGTGATGAAAAATTACTCTCAGAAGTAGGGCAAGTGACTATATTTGCTGGATTTCAGATGCTTGAGATAAAAAGGTGGCAAGATAAAAACTGCCTATCAATTCTACACACACTGAACTGCTTCCACTTCATCTCCTACAGGTTGTGTACAACCACCCCGGGTTTGAAGTGTCATTCCAGCAAACAATACATTCTAATGGGCTTGTTTACATTTATCACCCCCACCTCCGAAATCTGGGCTGTGCTTTGTGCTCTTCCTTTGCCCTGTTTAGTGCAGCAGCTATGTGGGAGCACCTTCCATGTTGTGTTGGGACTGGAGCAACTCCTGCTGCACGCTCAGCTCCCGAACCAAACTGGGCTCCTCCGAGTGCCCTGAGCACGTTTCTGTGCTGGGGGCCGGAATGGCAAACGCAGCAATTAAATGGAAATGACAGCAGTTGATCTGATTATTTCCTTCCCTCCAATCTCCTTGTTATTAGGAGTTTGCATATTAAGGAGGCAGGAGGGCACACCCCCCTGCACATTTGTCCCTTTGTTTGCTGGGGAGGAAGCCCGTGCTCGGTGTGACTCTGGCAGGGGGCTCTGAGAGGGGGAAATGGGAAGCAATCCTGATCCGCAGGGAATTCCATGTTCCAAAGCCTGTGTGCTTTGCTCTGGGATCCCAGGAGTGGGACAGCAGCTCTCCATCCCCTCTGAACCTCCTCAGAGAGCTGTGGGAAGGAGAATGACCCCTCCTGGAGCCAGCTCTGATCCCTGCAGTGCTTCCAGAAGGGAAGCTGAACCTAGGCCTTCTCTTTCTGGCTGCTGTGGAGCTTCTTCAGCCCCGCACGAGGGTTTCTTCTCTTTCAGCCCAGTGCCCTCTCTGCTATTTCCACTCCATTAGCAGAGCTCCACCTGCCTGAACCCTGGGGTGGGTGGAATGCCATGGGCTGGGCAGAGAGAAGCAGCACCAGCACACGGTGCCATCTCTGACATTGCTCTCTGTGATGGTTTTCTGAAGTGAAGTTTCCCCAACGAAACCTTGATGTTCCTCAGCAATGATTTGGTTTCCTTCAGGACTGAATTTAGTACAACCACACATAAAGAGACTGTGATTTAATCACAGATGTTCAACAAGGGCAAAATTATTCACAAGTTTTGAGTTGTGAATTATTTTTCAGCTCCATTGACCAACATGTCTCACTCCACACTGTCGTATTCCACATTAATGGCTGATGCTGAGATTCCCAAATGATGGCATCTGTGTGGCAACCAGGGAGCAATTTTTTCTGGACAAATGCCTCTCTTTTTATCTGAATCCTGATCTGCTGCCTGTCATAAGCTTACTGAGCAACATCTACTGTGGGAGCTTCATGTCCTAAATACAGAGGACATGTCCAGTCCAGTAAAATAATGCTATTATAATCATAATTGCCTCAATACTGTTTGTGCAATCTCTTTGCAAAATCTTGTTATTTGTGATTCTTATCCTACAACTTGATATGCATAATAGCTTGAAGGTGCTGGGGATGGAATTGTTCCAGCTCTTTGATGTGCCAGCAATGACTTGTCCGTGTTTCACAGCCACACACTAATGTGGAAATTACTGCAGCAAAATAAACACCAAGTCTGGTATTCAGTGGGATACCACGCAGGTGTCCATTTCTGGTGCAATCTCACATGCAAAACAGGTATTTTTAATTCCACATATGATTTCTTAGACATCTGATGGTCTCTTAGAGAGCAAGTTCCCTCCGTCAGCCCCAGCAGTGGGCTGGTTTGGGGGCTGTCTGTGCCTTGCAGATGCTCTCCCAGCCCTGGACTGCAGCATAACCTTGCTCTCCTCCTGCCTGACCATAAATCTGCAGCCTTTGGCTGCCACAGCACATTTGTTGGTCGTGAACTGAGGGTCTTTGCCAGTGTGTGCAACGAAAGCACAACCACCTGCGCTGAGGAGCTCACACATAACCTTCCCCCTCAGTGCTGGGGAGCCCTTCAATCTGCTCAGGTTAAAGAGCTTGCCAGATGTTCAAAATTTAATAAATATTCCTGGCATCACGTCTCTAGTGGCATCATCAATCATTACTGCAAAGAACAGTCCAAAGAGCAGCCTGTGCCAAAATATCCCTTTGCTTGACTCCTTTTGCTGTTACAAATGGCTCCAGCAGAGTGCCAGCCCCAGCCTCTCTCCAGCACACCAGTGTGCACATGAAGGATAACTTCACAAACTTCTCTGGACATCCAGGAGTTGGGAAATATTGCCAACAATTCTCCCAGGGCTGGAAGGCTGATGGCATCAGCAGTGTTGGAAAGGTCAATGGGGGCTTGTTACACAGGCCTGTGGTTGCTCTGGGTGTGTCTGACTGAAAAGATGGGGACAAACCAGCTCATTTACACCCTAACCCCCCTCCTGGATAACAGGCAGCTCTCTAATATCTAGAACACTTTGATCATACTCAGTCAGTATTTGTCCTTTTCCTGAAATTAAAATTGCTGCGGAAACATCTTTATTTATTTACCACAGTGCTGGAAGATAAAGGTGGTTTGACACTCGTAGCCTAAGGGCATGCAATTTAGGCATGTGAAGATGATGATATGCATCTATTCCCAGAAGAACTAGGGTTCCCAAATTCTTACACATCCTCTTGAAAATTCCCATTTTGAACATTATTTCTTTATGTTCCTCTCTAAATTGATTTGAAGTCAATTTTAGTCTGCTATAAAAGGGCTGAATACAACCATAAGGAGGTTGGAACAGCTGAGTGAGGTCTTGCTGGGGCACACTTCGAGTTTTTTCCAGAGAATTTAGGATATTTGTTTCTCCAGAGAACACAGAGCGACTATTAACACGGCCTTACAGTATTTGACATCTTAATTCCCTCCACTTTTTTCTCCTCAATTTGATAATCTCCCTCCTATTGAGATCATTATATGGACTATTTTTAGCTTCTTAAGGACTCTTGTCCCACTTTCAATGCAAGTCTATAACTGAAACAGTCAACAAGAATTATGTGTAACAAATACAAAAGGAGAAAGGCAATTGCCTTCCACTGCTCCAGGACAAAGGATACCCAGCACAAGGGTGGGTTTAGTGGAAGTAGAGGTGAAATGAGCACTTCAAACAGTTGGGAATCATCAGATACCTCTCTTCATGTGTTGTCTCTTCTCAGCTTCAACCAGGACTTGTTTAAATAGGAGTAAAAGCCCTGAATTCCTTATGTGCTTGGCTGCTTTGGCCCAAGTTGCTCTGCATTAGGAAGCACCCACCCAAGGTAAAAAGCCAACATTTCAGGTACCCTTTCAGCTCCTGTGCAAGAACACGAGAGCTGCACCTCATCTACAGGTAAGTTTTCCCAAAAGCAAAGAGGTACAGGGAGTTCCTCATCCTGCTGCCAAAGCAAAGACTCAAAACTCTTAAAAAAACTTAATTGGGAAGTCCTGGGCCATTGTGGCCTTTTGAAGGCCTTAGGCTGGGCATTGGCCACATCTCCAGGGCTGAGGAAGGAGTCCCACCAGTCAAACCAGCAGCTCTAGGCCTGCACAAACAGCTCCAGTGTGGATTGGAGGTGCTCAAAAACTGGCTGTAGAGCTCAACCCTTACCAACACCAAGAAAATATTCAAATATATCCGTTTTTTAGTGCACCCAACATACATAAAGGCAAACTGTGAGACAAGGAGAGAGATCAGGACTTTTTTGTAACAGGTCCTTGACTGCTGATGATTTTTCCCTTCTAATTTATGTCATAAAAGGATGTTAGCCAATTTTCATTTGTCCCTGCATCCATTCACTCCATACAAAGAATTCATATTTGGCCACTACTGACTGTATGACCACTGGGCTGCACAGCCCCACTGGCCATCCAGTATGACCCCTTCTGCAGCTGGAATCAGTGATTTTGCACAAAAAATTCTGGCATCAAACCTTGTCATTTTGGGCTTCCTTAGAGCACTGCTTTCAGGAGAGTGTTCAGTGCTGGCTGAAGGACTGGAAGCAGTGGGTAACTCTCCACATCCCACAATCTATTCCAGCAGTATTTTCAGCATCAAACTGAAGATGAGCCTGGCCCATGCAGTGCAGCAGATTCCCAGGTTTGCCAGCTGTGACTGGGGTTGAGATTCCAGGCCATATTTGCCCAGTGGAATCTCAGGCAGTTGCATAACACCCTACTGGGTTTCTGTACCTTACTCTGAGCTTCCATCTTCCACAGGTCCAGAGAATGTGCCAAATCAGAAATAGAGACCCTCTAAACTGAGACTTCTAGTGAATATTCTTTGTACTGAAACTTTTTAACTCAATTTCCTAGTCTTATTCTATTTCTCAAAACATTGTTGCTGAGCATGGAGTTTCCTTCATGCTTAGACCAAACGCAGATCTCTCAGGAAGATAAAAATGTTTCTCTTTTTAGCACTTAATTAGAAATTAGACATACTTGAAGGAAACATAAGGGACAGCTTTGGGATCCTCTGGCACACAGAGGCAGGGAGCTGGATCAGCAGTGTAAGTGGGACAGAGCCATTGCTCAAGACACAGGACTCGTTGGAACACGGCACTGGAGGACGAGGCAACCTCCCCTTTGTGTGGGAATGGAGCAGAGCCAAGTGACAACTCCTGCCTGTCCAACATTGGAAACTCACAGTCAGGTTACAGAAGGGACCTGGTTACAAGGTATCACAAGGCAGGGGACTGCAAACACAGCCTCTTGGAAAATCAGGCGTGAATTCATTGCCATAGTTCTACCCTGAAATGTTCTCTTTGCTCTCCATAACCACCCTCAGAGCACAGAAACATTTACCCTCAAACTTACTCCACGGGACAAACTACTGCAGTAAAACCAGATTTCTTGCCTGGTGGGCAAAACTGACTGTTACACTTGCCATGTGGCTGTCAGAGAGGGAAGAATTTGGAGAGGAGGAGAAGGGACAGAAAACAGGAGGGCCATGGGGGAATATTAGCAAGGCTTCCTTTAAAAGCCAAGTTCCTGAGAGCTCAGCACTGCTTTAAGGAAGGCAGGTCCTTGGCCTCAGAAAAGAACTTTGGTGAACCAGAGTGTATAAAATGATGGGGTTATTATGCCTGCAGCCTCCTTGCTGTGCATTCTTCCACAGAAGTGCTCACACCTGCTGTGCGTGGCCAAATAACATGAATTAAAAATGCTGCAGAGCGACCAGGTTTGGTTTGCGATGGAAACGCTCCGAGCCTGCATTTCCTGGAACTGCCAACGCCTCTCTGTCTCCCTGGTGCCAACCCCGCTTCTCTCCAGGCTGCTGGTGAGATAACACAACCAGAAAATACAGTTTAACAGCCAGATCCACCTGAAGCCTCCCCCGGAGTCGCTACAGCCATCACGCTCCGGGGCTGACACCACCCAGCCCCTTGGCTGCAGGAGGAAATGCCCCAGCCCATCATTCCTCCTCCCTGTCCCCCCAACCACAGCCCATGGCCCACCTGCCCCCCACACAAAGCCCGTGCTCCAGGCCCAGGACAGCCAGGAACTCCCAAGCCCTTCTGCAGGAGCCACTTTCCTTAGGGATAATAAACGCCTGGAAGACAACAAACACAGGAGGAACTGATGCCAGGGCGGGACAGAGCTGGTTTATGGGTGGCTGTATGTCAGTTTTAGGACAGGGCTACTGGCAGCTCCTGCCCTAAATCATGTTGGAAGACACGTGGAGGGAACAAGTGGAAGGGGCAGGGGAGGGTTTGGGGCCAGCAGTGGGGGAACATCTGGGCAGATGTGTCAGACACGCTGATCTGCTGCTGCTCCCTCTGCAATGACCAGTGGGCTGGAACCAACCGGCCCAAATTTAAAATATCAGGGATCGAATCCTTATGGATCAATTCACAGAGAGGCCAAGTCACACCGAATAACAAGTAAATACAATTGCAAACTGCTCACAGACATTCTGTCAAGTAAATTAATTGCTCAGTTCTACTTTATTAGGGGACCTTTATGGTTGTGGGCAAGCCTGCCTTGCTAAAATCCTTTGATCACTCCTAATACTGGAAGTCCTCTTTTGTGAGGCGAACTTAATACTGTTGTACTCATGCAGCTTAATCTGAGTAGGTGCTAAGTGCTTTGCCAGCAGAGTCCTTGCAGAGCAGGGAGGAGAGATCATTCTATTTATTCACTTTTATTCCATTCAATAGGCTGGACTTCTTTGTTTACATGATAAATTTCTTGGCTGTCATTTTTCCCCTCTCAGTTTTATGTATTATACCATGTTCTGTCACCGTGTTTTTCTGTTTCTCTTTATCAAAAATCACAGTCATTTCAAAAAAGCTGATCTTAAATCTTTTCTGCTTCAAAATTAGCTGTTGCCTAAGCAATCACACATGCAGGTCAAAGTTTAAAGGCTGGTCCTACACCCAGAGAATTCAATACCCAAAGTCTGTTTGAGACCAAAGAGAAAGAAACGCAGATCCAAGACTGTAACTTGCCTTTTCAAATTTAGCCACTGCGACAGAAATGTAAACAAACTAGTCTATACATAAAAAAAAATTAGGGAAAAAAAAGTAAGCCTTGATCTTGCCACAAGACACCACCCAATCCAAGCAGGCAGGGAAAGGCAAAGTCTTCCAGTGGAATCCAGGACCCAGTGAAGTCTATTCAAACAAAGCCAAGATTTCACCAAGTGACCTCTCCCTTATTGATTTCAATCTCTATCACTTCAAAATGAATTGGAAAGATACTTCAGGAAAAACAACAGAAAGAGCAAAACGTTTCCTTGAGGAAAATTCAAGGGTCAGTCCTGCAGCTTTGCTTTAATTGTGCTCCTCTTGAGATAAGAATCTCCTCGGGGTGGTGCAAATTGCCTCGCACTGCCTGCATGTGTGATGTCCAGGGCAGCGCAGGGAGGGCCCGCCAGGCTCAATGCAGACAGAAAATGTGGGAAAGGTAATTTTTATCCACATCACAAACTTTCTCCGTACCTTCCATGAATTAAGATTTACATCAGAAAGCAAAGTGGCAATTAAAAGAATGAGTGTGAATATTTTATCCAGAACTAAGATAACTTGTATATCCCAAAGAGGGAAGTTTCACCTTAGTCCAGATAAGAGCTGAAATATTCTTTGTTATGCTCAGAAATGCAATCAAATGAGCCACAACTGCCTCATGTGGGTGGTGAAGAGGGGCAGTGTCTAACTAAGGGGATTGCTGAGGTCACACAAACGAGGGGAGCACTTTAAGTGCTTCTTTCTCAGGAGTCACAGTGACATTCCTGGCTTTTTTTAATTTTATCTTACCGGATTTGCTCTTTTCCCTGCCTTCTACCAGCCCTAATCAATGCTGCAGGTCAGGTTGAAAGAATGGACAGCCCTAGAGCCACATACATTTAAACCACTTTGATGCAAATATTGATCCAGGAGCATAGACACGTGGAGGAGCTGCTTTTTTTAATGGACAAGCTTCCCCCTCCCTCCCTTCCAGGTTTGCACTTCATGAGATAAAACAGAAGTGTCTGCCCAAGAGCAGGAATGAATACATGAATTAACAGATCCAAAGATAGACCAGGCTCAAGGATAAATCCAGAAAGCAAGATGCCATCTGCTCCAAGTGCAAGTGCATTTCATGGCGTGGCTTCCTCCAGCGCTCCCATGTCCTCATTCCCACCTTGCAGGCAGGATGTCCCGGCAGCACCACGGGCAGTGGTGGGCAGAGGCAGTGTCTGGTGGCAGCAGCACCTCCTTCCCATGTACACAAGCCTATCAAAGCAGAGTAGTAGAAAGCCACTGTCCACGGTGTATATTTAGAAACAGGGAGCGAGTCCAAGCTGCAATCCAAAGACGAGATCAAGGGAAGGAAAGAATTCTGAGGACCACTTTGAAATTCAACACTAAAAAGATCTGACATTCTTCTATCTGTAGGCATTTTTAGGCTGGACTGAAAATAAAAAGAAAACCTGTTTGTACAGAGAAAGCTTTGCCTGGCCCTGTGCCAAGACAGGAAGTCTATCAAAGCTGGGCAGTGTTTGAAAGCAACAGAATACTAGAACCAAAAAAAGAAAAGGGGGGCGAGAGAAACCTGAATGAAAAGACTCACTTCTACATTGACTTTCTTGCTCTTTCTCAGAGGGCTGGGCACAGTTGTTGATGGCTGCACCCCTCCCTGTTTGTTCACCTCCAGTGTTCCCTGCCCATGCCCTGCGCTTCCAGGTGGCTGCTGCAGAGGGGGATGTGGACAGGAGCCTCTGGATGCCAACGTCGGGATGGATCAACCCACTGCTAAGCAGGGCTACCTCATCCCCATGGGACAAACAGGCTGGGTGTGGAACACCGTGTGTAGTGGTGTTCCCGGGGGGTTATCAGCGATGTCAAGGCCCAAAGTTCCCTCCCGTGGGTCAGAGGTGGCTTTGCTGTGTGTGGGGAGCCTTCACCAGA
Source organism: Sakesphorus luctuosus (assembly GCA_013396695.1). Taxonomy (NCBI): domain Eukaryota; kingdom Metazoa; phylum Chordata; class Aves; order Passeriformes; family Thamnophilidae; genus Sakesphorus; species Sakesphorus luctuosus. The sequence goes on along the minus strand of VWZD01001544.1, from coordinate 1,787,282 downwards.
CACATCCACAGCACACACAATGACAGGAGCACAGGGATTGCTGCCTTTGACCTTGGGAGAACATTCATTCTGAACGGACATCACCTGTTTTTTTTAACTTCCTTAACATTTCCCCCCTTTTTTAATTCCCCCCCCCGAATTCCTGCCCATAACACGCTCAGCTACAAACGGTGCTGTCATCTCGAGCCACAAGTTAGAAAAGTTATTACTTTTAATATGCCACTACCTTAGGCCCGTGCTGTTATGTAAAAGAAAAATAACCTTGTGTGACAGTTTAACATTGATCGATGTGCCTGCCAAATGCAAAGAGATAAATAAGCAGGTGATGAATAAACAGCACTTCAAGTAAAGACATTACGCCGCATGCATAAAACGGCGCCAGGCCCCCAGGAGCTGTGGGTGGCCGAAGGTTGGCCATTTCATGCCCACTCACTAAAGCAGACTTAATCGCTTCCAATATTTTCTGTTAAAAAGCTCGCTTAATGAGCCAATTTCACAAGCCCAGAGAAACTGATTATTATCTCCGAGTTCCAACTGAGTTGGTTGTTTTCCAAGAGCCGGTTTTGCCTTGACGGGATAAAAACCTTTCAGGGAAAAAAAAAAAAAGAGAAAGAAAAAAAATGAGGAGAGAAAGAAAGGAGGAGAGGGATGGAGAGGCACGGGGCGGGCGCGGGTGGCACTAGATGGCAGCGTTGCTCCGCGGCCGGGATGCGGCGGGTTTGGCCGCTCTGCCACCCCCTGCCCGGGCATCGGGGACCCGCCGGGATAGCGGCCCCGGCTGTCCTTGTCCCAAAGTCGGGAACTGCCTTGGGCTTCACGGAATCACAGGGTCGGTTGGGTTGGGAAAGACGTCTGAGATCACCGAGTCCAACCAACGACCCACCACCGTGTCACCACTGAGTGCCACGTCCAGGCTTCCCTCCAGGGATGGCGATTCCAGCACTCCCTGGGCAGCCCATGCCAATGTCTTCCCGCTCCTCTGCCCCACAGCCAGGCCAGCTCCCTCACCCAGGCTTTGGAGGGAAGAGCAGCCTTCTTGGTCCCTTGGAAATGCTGCTTTGGGACGGCAGAGACTTTGCTACATTGTGAGTTTTAATGCAAGTCCTGCAGGGCAATGTGTCTTGCAATGCCAATCCTCTCCCAACCCCCTCGTTTCCGAGGGCTTTGGGGAAGAAAACAAGCCCAGAGCGGGTCCAGCACCAGGGCACCCACGTCCTTGGCAGGTGGCGATGTGCCACCTCCAGCTGCAGAACAACACTGTGAAACACACACGCAAACCAAACCCCTCAGCCCACAGCAAAAACACACACAAAAAAAGCCTCCCCAAGCCGGGATCATTGTCACCAGCAGCAGTTAGTCAATCACCACGGAGGAAAGAAACCCCAGCAACTAGACCTCGGCATATAATTAACTCATCTATCAAAAAAAAAAAAAAAATTGAACTGTTGTTGGGTTCTAAATCAGAAGCCAAGCTAATTATTTTTTATGAATATTCATAGGAAACTTGTACAATTTCCAAACTAGGCCTTCAATTACTAATCAGTTAACTAAATAACTGGTACGATTACTTCTCAGGAAAACCTGGTTTTTAAATGGCACAGACAAGGACACAGAAGTGATTTTAAAATGAGAAGAATGTCGGAATGGTTGCAACCCACCATTTACATCATGGGTGAAGAACATACTGAATTCCCACCATCTACATCAGGGATGAAGAGCATTTGGAAGGACACAGTGCTCCCAAGGCAGAGACCTTGCAGACCAGACACACATCGTGCCAGGTGGGCAGAAACAAAGGCTGTGGGGCTGGAACAGCCTTTGGACCATGGGAATGGCTCTTCCCACGCCCACCACCCCTCTCATGATATGCTACTCTATTAAGGGCTGTATTTCTTAGAGACAATCCACAGGATCACAGAAGAGTCTGAGTTGGAAGGGACCCCCACGGATCCTCAAGCCCAAGTCTTCAGTGAATTCGCCTTGTCCGGCCTCCTGAGTTACCTCAGGACTAGGACACCACGGAGAGGCTCCGTATTTACATTGCACATGAGCTCACTTAACACACTGTGATCAAGAAGACAATAAACATTCAGGAAATCAGGGTGCAGTTAGACACAAGTCAGTGTGTTTTCTGGAAATTCTGGAGCTGCTGCTCTTGGGAGCTCGAGGTGAAGGCAGAGGGTGCCCAGGCAGCCTCTGCTGCTCTGACACAGCACAGCCCAACCACAGCAAGCTCAAAGTGCAGCACCAGCTCACGCACAACACTCACCGTGCTCCCTCACTGAGAAGTGACAGGCAGAGAAATCCCAGGCAGTGGAAACGCTTGAAGGCATTAATCAAAAGATTAAAGTGATGCAAGCCCATGCTGTGTGTTTCCCAAGAGCACAGAACTGGGTGCTCTCACCAGGGAACACCGAGTTCCTCACCTCGCTCCAGGTACACTGATCTACCAACTCCTGTGCCTTCCATCAGCTCCAGGAAAACATCCCTTCATTGTCTTTAAAGTTCCCGACTTACCCAGAGAGGCAGTTGTGAGATTGGAGATGTTAAGGCTGCAGTTTTGCTGTGGACTGTTCTAACCCTTTCCTTACTCAAGAACAACATGAAAGGTCCATGCCCAACTCCTCATTCTCCTCTTCCTTATTTGACGAAATAAGTCAAAGTATTTCTGCCAATACAATACGTGACAAACTTACTTCTTTATTTGGGCTGAAATCCTTGGAAGATATTTAGATATCAAATATCTACTGCCATATATTGGTAGTGCAGTGATTAAACACCTTGGAGGCTCTGGGCCTTGGCAGGGTGGAATATTCTGCTAAACATCATAATATATTAAGAGAGTATTTGTGTGGTCTGTGATAACCCCATGAATTTAAGGAGTCTGCCCTCTATTTTGCCAATTTAAATCAGATTGTGGCTGGTTTCTGACCCAACCAAGAGACAGATTTGATGAAATAAGACTGGTAAAACTCACTTTAGGACAAAGGTTGATTTGATAATCATAATTGCATTTCTACTGTATCTATTTTCTTAAGTGTTAGTAGATTTATTAGACTTTTCCTGTATAACCTATGGCTGATTTGCAGCTTCCTTGGTAATTTCTTAGTAGGCAGCAGCAATTTCTTATATCTTCAGTAATGTCTTGAATGTACATTTTTTATATTAATGATCTCACCAGGAGAAAAAGTGTACAGTGAATGCATGATGGCCATATGGAAAAGACAATGAAGTTTAGTAATTAAAACTGAAAAGGGAAAGAACTATGCAGTAATTAGAACACTGATTAATCAGCTGATAATTTTATCTTGATTAATGCTGCTGATTTTCCTCTTCTTATTGACCTAGGAAAGGTAGGTTTAGACCAATTAAATATAAATTATTCCCTTTTTTCACATTCCAGGCAGCTTCCAGTGTTCTAAGTCATACTACATTTAAGATGTAGCACTGAATTGCTCTTACTAAATTGGGCAGCTCAACAAAAGGTAAAATAAGGTTTATGTTCCAAACATGCTGATGCTTTTTTATCCAAGGCAGGATCGGACAGAATTGGTTATTTCACTATTATCTGGGGAATATTAAAATTAGATTAAATTGCAGTGGAAAAAATAGAAGACTTTGCCTGTTTTAAACCCCTAACAGTAGGCAAACTAAAAGGATCCATTCCTTTTATTGGGCCCAAGATATGGATGTATAATGCAGTCCTGAGCTTAAGGAAAGGTTCTGTACTAACGCTCGGATTTCCCTTCATGTGCAGAACTTTATTATTCAGGGGGGAAAGTCTTGCTGTACCAACCTCACCCCCCTGCCTGCTCACAGCCATAAACAACAACACCTCCTCCTGCTTTCCCAGGCACAGCTCAGGGATTAAAGCTGCTCAGTTGAAATCCTGGGACAGAGGAAGGGGGTTTTCTGCACTGAGCTGTGACCCAGGGGGTTTCCTGGGGGGAGACACCAACATTCTGCAATCACAGAATCCACCAGGATGTTAAAGATCCTCAGAGATAAAGAAGAGAAGTTCACAATCAAGATGTAGGTATCTCAGCTCTGGAAATTCAGGTGGTTTCTTCTTTCCCTGCCCTTTTCACAAAGCAAACCTTTCCCACTATTTGTGCAACATGAACCTGATTCTTCAGGTCACTTTTCCAGTGTTTGTGACCACTCATAAAAATCACGTGGCTCTGTTTTCTCTCTTGGATGGAATTACTCCACAGGGCATAATGAATTAATTAAAAAAAATGACCAGACAGTTGAAAATGTTTTGTTTGAACATAAATAACTTGTTAACAAGCACATACAGGTGTGCATGAGAGATATGTCTTTCTGGAGCAGAAGTAGCCAAACAAAGAGTAGGAAGAAACCAACCAGCACTGCAGAGTTTTCATATTATTAGATCTCCCTTGTTCATTAAAGTTTCTTACCCTAATGAGGAAATGGCACTTCTGTGTCCTCTGGCAAGGGAACAAAATAAAGCTGGAATCAAATCAGGTGAGTAAAATGGATGGGTCAACCCTGGGACAGAAAATACTTCATCATTGTGTCACCACTCCAACCCCAAATTTGGCTGATTGTGCAAAAAAAAAGTGTAACTGATTGCCTTTATTTTAGCCATGACCCAAACCCCACTACTTTACAACTTTTTAGGTGTGTTACTAAGGCAAGCATGAACCAAGCACCGAGAGAAATCTTGTTCTTTAACTCCAGGTATTTGCCCTTTCAATCTCCCCTTTCAGAGATCCGAATTTCACAGTCACAAACCTGAGAAATTAGATAGGGTGGGCATAAGCCTGGGATGAATTTCCATGGCTAAACAAAGAGAAGTAAACATCCCATTAATTCCATCTCCCAGATGGCACACTCTCTCCTGGCTTTGCTTGGGCTGTTTTGCTCTGGTTTGAAGCTTTAGGGGAAAGGAGTGTGCAAATCCAAACATAGTCTGGGCTTGGAAGGAGACAAAGGTTCATGTTTACAAATCACGGTGACTAAAGCACAGCTTGAGCCACACATTTTACAGGTGTGGTGTCCCTAAAAAGTACTGATCATCTGCCAGTTCTTGGGAATCTCAAAATTCAACGTTTCAGATCAGGTCACTCCATCCCAGACTGGATTTCCCAGCCGGAGTTTGGGCACCAGGTCTGAGACGGAGCTGGACTGTGTTTAACAAGCTGGAAGCTCCTCTAGCTGGGAACATTCTCTGCTCAACCACAGAAGTTGCAAAACAAAAGGAAGCCAAGAATCTGAGAAACAGTGACATAAATAATTTTCAGCTACAGCCATGCAGCTGCTGTTGAATTATAATTTTCTTGAAATAAAACTAGTAGAGCGAGAGATGCAAAATAGAAATTCGGCTTAAAGGAAGGCAAATAAACGGCACATCCTGCTCCTGATAATCCCATTTGTGCACTAACCACACAACAGACCTGGAGGAACAATAGGGGAGACCCTTCACATATTTTACTCACTGCAAAGCTTTTGTGTGTGACTGAGAGTGGAATCTAATTATTTATAATTAAGTATAACTAGTATACTAGTTTTTAAGAACAACTGTGTATTAGTAGTATCACAAACTGCTAAAAGTCCACGAGGAAAATGGAAAAAAAATCAGTGACTAGACAGACTCTGTCTGATAGTTTGAAAAAAATGCACTGTGCACAGTGTTCCTTTTAGGGCACTTTCCCCACAAATATTTCCAACAAAAGGACTAAAGGTTGTAGAATTTCAATATAAACTGAGAATCATAAGATTGATTATCAGTGCTGGTTTATAAATCAGCACAGTATCACCAACTTCAGTGGACAGAAGCACGTTCCAGGATCACAAATGAAAGGAAAACCAAGGCAGTCCTGTTTCAAATAGCCTTAGATGTCTCGAAACTGAATCATACAGACATTGGCAAGGGGATAAAAAAATACAACAAACTTCAGAGACAAGGAAGATGTAAATCACCAGGGCCGACCTTGTTCATTTTAATTATTAATTGAGGACCTGAAGGACTGAAATTTTACACCTTTGTTTCAGAAAAGTCAGGATATTTTACCTGAGCTCGTGCAATGCTCTTGCCTTGGAGAACTTTGTAATTAATTGACAGCAGTAACGAGCTCTCAGGTAGAGAAGCCGCTCGGGTTTTCCAGCAGGATCACCATCAATAATAACATTGTTATGTTAAGAGCAAGAGCATTAAACTGAATTGATGGCAGGATACACAAGTTAACGGTGTCTTCCACTTCAAATTAACACCAGCACAGCCAAACAAAGGGAATGCAACAGACTGGAAAGGACAGAGCCAGAAACCCACGGAAAAAAAAAAAACTCGACCAAGCTAACAGGGAAGATATTTAAAGTTCAGAATTAATGGCAATACATTTTCTGTTACCAGCACTGTACAAAAAGTAAATAACCACCTGATTTGCCAAACCTTGAAGACAAACTGAAACCAAGCAGCAACCACACCAAAGTCTAACACAAAATTATTTTTAAATCACACAGTGTTAAATTTGATGATACAAAATAAAAAACTTCATTAACAGTAAAGTGAAAGCAAGGGGGTTACTCGTGCTCAAGAAGAACTTTGTATCTGATCTGGTAATTAAGATCACAACTTGCCATTTATATGACTGACATGATGAGAGGAAGTTTATGCAGAGTCAGGTCAAAATGTTGGTCCAAAGTCATGGAAAATTCAGGAAGAATTGGGTTTTTAGCCAGGCTCCAGGTCTGGAAATCCAGCTGAGCATCTTGGGAGCTTTACCAGACAGGGCACAGAGGCTACTTTGGTTCAGCTAAGAAAGTGCTTCAAGGTAATGAAAAGTGTGTGTACTCAGCACAGAAAACACTGAAGGTAATTTCATCAGGTGGTTGATAAACTGGAGAGAGTAAGAACAACCTTGTAAGTTGAACAAACATAACAAATATTCTAAAAGAAGGAGGAGAAGTGCCTGGAGAAAAATCAGAGTACTGTACTGGCACCTTATCCCAAACAGTATCAATCAGACCCATTTGGTGCCAGTTATTGCACAGAAATTAAAAATCCTGCAGTGAAACCTTCCCAGGGAAGCCAAGCCATCAACAGTGGCCCAGCCCTGCCACATTCCACACCATTTTTTCACCATTTCATCACTTGAGTAATTCCATACAAAACAATGTTCAGCATTGGCAGCTCCAATGGCAAAATGAGCACAACTGAACAGTCACCACTCAGAGGAGAAAGTCCTGAAGAATTAAAAGGTGATGATTTAATCAGAGGGAGACTTCACACTATAAACAAAACAACCAGTCATCTCCACATCTTGTTACCCATTATCTGGGGTACAGACTCAACAGTCTCACAGATCCCAGTCTTGTGCCAAGATTTCCGTCTGATAAATGATGGATAAATATGGTAAAAGAGCAACTTGTGAAGAGAGCAGCTACAGCATGTACCTCCTCATGCTCCAAAGATCCCCAGAGCCAGTGGAGTGTCCAGGGGGTCTCCAGGACAGTGGACACACCTCAACAGTAAGGGATGCTCCAGGTCTGGATGACAGGGACAGGGAGGAGACCTCCAGAGCCCTGGAGGTACAAACCCTTCCAGCGGAGCACAATGCTCCCAAGTCCCAGTTGAATGATGGACACCAGTAGAATTCATCCACCTGTGGGTCACTGATAGTGAATTGGTTTCATCAGAAGAACACCCAGTTAGTTAAACTGTATGAAGCTCTAGGTTTCAACCAACACCCACTTTCATGTGCACAGTAAGCTAGTGCAACACTCAGCATTCAGCACTTGGAGAAACTCTGCCTCTCCCACCCAGCAGTGAATGACTTCCCAGTCCCATATCCAGTCTTGGTGGGGCTTTTGACTTGAAAAATTGCAGTCCTAAATAATACACCATTCCAGAACAATTCCCTTCCAGAAGAAACACACCACACCTCATAGCTCTCAACAAATGCACTCACCATTCCCTTCCTGGCACTTTGGTAGTTCAGAGCTTTCTACAAATGGCACCATTTATGCTTTGCCCCCACTGTTGCAGCACCTGGAGTTCTTCACTCCCAGCACCACTGAAGGCTCCTCCAGAGTCCCACCAGGATGTTTCTTCCAAGCCTGTAGCTCCCAGCTAACTGAACACGCTGTCAATTCTCTACAAAACCTCAACCTCTCCTTCCAGCACTTTTTTCCTCCCAGCCTCAGCAACCCACAACTCCACACCCGAGCACACTTGTATTTCTTCTCAGAGCAGCCATGATGGCCCTTGGTCAAAATTATTCTGTACTTTTCTGCAGCCCCACCAGCACTTTTCACAGCCAGGATTATTCTCCACATTGTTGTCTGCAGTCAAAGTCACTCAAAAATTCCTATGGTCCCAGCAGCACTAAAAATACATAACAGCCTCCTTACAATAATGGCTGTGAATCACAGCATCCCTCAGCTGACATAAGTAGTTAAAATAGTTGAAAAAAAAAGTTAAAATAAAACTTTTTAAAAGTTCAAGTGAAAAATGAGAAAAGGTTGAAAAGGACTCCCCTACCGTCTAACAATATTAAAGTCTGCCTCAAATTTACAAACGTCCTCAGCAACATCAAACGCGCCGGCTTCAAACACACGCGGCAGCTTCAAACGCGCCGGCTTCAAACACTGCTGTGGCAGCCATCTTGCACACGCTCAAAAGAGCACAACCTCAGAAACCTTAGGCAGGCACCTTCTCCACGAGGCTACACAGAGGCTTTGTTACAGAAAGGAATTATTGGGATTTGCAGACGTTAAATTAGCCCGTAGAGGGAGCTCACACCGTCCCATAAATGTACAGTAATTGGAACATACTGTAATTTAAAACATTTCTCTATTAAGCTCTCTGTAGAGAGGCTACAGAGGTCAAAGTAGAGCGTTCCTTACTTCACACCAACCTCTGTGAGCCCATGAAATTTCATTCAAATTAGGCTCCATTGGCCATGTATTCTGTGGCTCCAACAAACACAAGAAGAGGTGTTTGGCCGTGTATTCTCCACAACAAGCACGGCTCCTCACAATCATCGTCGGCGCCCGAGGTTGGCACAAGAAAGTCGGTGTCGGAACGTGGCGAGAACAAAGCGCCACCGGTCGGGATTGTCATGGCAATGCCCTCAATCTCCCCACACGTTCCTTCTTTCAGGCACCGATGGTTGTGCTCTTTTTATAACTTGACTAGAGCTGCTCCGGCGGCTCTCGGGTTTCTGGGCTGCATGCAGTGCTTTCAAAGACTATTATAATAGTGTGTTTGATATTCAAAGGTTGATGATGGAAATTGGTGCCTACTGGACATTATTTAATGAAGCCACAAGTAAACAATGACCCAAATTCCTCTGGAAATGTGGAACAGAACGGCTACTCTACAGAAGAACATGTACAATAAATGTGAAGGGAAAAGGAATTTTCTGATTCCATTTCACAAAAGCCACACTGGAGAGAAAGCCATACCCTTAGCTGGAAAGGTTCTGAGCACATATATTGATTTACATCACCCAAACCAGAACAGCAGAGCCCACTTAGTCCATATAAAGGGCATTCCCTTCCCTCAGCCTCAATGCACAATGGAGCGAAACAGTGTGCAAGGAAATAAGAAAAAATGTCAGCAAAGAGAGGTTTCGTTTGATTTAACATAATCTGGGACATTCTAAGGATTGCACAGATTGATGAGAATTCAATATTAACTTGTATTTCCTACACCATGATGAAGCCAGCAAACATTTCCTTCTTGGGTTGGCTTTGGGAATGCAAGTGCCTACATCTTCTAGAGACTTGGTGCCTCCCGTTTTGCAGCAGTAATTTTTAATGTTGCTTTAATTTTATTAGGCAGAATATGATCGTTCTGAGAGCCACAAACTCAAATCATCAAGAACCATGAAGGAAAAGAACATTAATATGACACATGAGAGCAGGAACAGCCTGTTTGCTGGAAGCTCCTCCGGCATCCATGTCAGTCTGGCCACTCTGTCTCACAGGCCTTCAGCAGGATCATGGGCTTTGTTTTCACCCCATGCATCTCATCTCCCCCAAAGCCACAGGTCAGCTTTATGTTCTCGAATTAAAGCAAACCAAACTGTCCATCTCCATGTCTTTTTCCTCCAGCATTACCTGATATGGACATAAACTAACACTTGAATTAATGTAAATTCCAGCACCTCCAAATGTCCAATCCCAAGCGGGAGACCCTGTGTCCTATCCCTTGCAGCCCTTGCTCACCTGTTGCCTTGTTAGACTCTGACCCACAAATACCCATTTGTCACGTTAAACAGGAGATTAATCCAGCTGAGTGCGGCCAATCAAGAACGTGCCTCGGTGATTTCTTGGAGTGGAGGAAGAGTGAACTCTAAGTGGGAGTTGCAAATCAGAAATCTTTTTAAAAAGAGATGATTTAATGAAGATGTAACAAAACTTGGGAGATCCACGCCGCAAGGTGTACAGCGATGGAGAAAGCTGGGTGGTTAATTCCAGCCAGGAAAGCACCAAGAATGTCTCACACACAGGTATTTATCTACAGACATGGAAACTTTGGGTGCCTGCAGGTCAGAGCCAACAATCCAAAATGAACAGGACTTTTAATGCAATCCAAAACATGGTTCTGAGGTATCAGATTAGTATTTCTTGATGTATTTTCAGCATTCCTTACTCCACTCCTCTTGGAAATCAGAAGATGTGGAACTAAGAAAAAAATACCTTAAAAACCGAGCGTTTTTTTTTCTTTTCTGCTTTTGAAAAGCTCTAATTAAGGATTAGCCCCAGTTTAAGCTGCAGGTCTGGGTGAATAGTCTCTGCACAACTGGTCCATTCATCCTTACTGATCTAGTGTAGAGCCTCACACGCAGATGCCAGTGGGAAGGTTTGAGAGCTGATCCTCTTCTCCCAGAACTTGTTGGAGAGGTTATGCTTCTGATTCCCAGCAAATTCAGGTAGAAGAAATCCATTTAGGTTTGCTGGCTAGTTTTTCCCCTCCAGATTTATGTGTATCTCAATTTGATTTCTTGCTTAGTAATACAACCTCGTTCAATTTCCCCTTTGAAGTGGCTGTGTAGACCTTGAGTTTAACGCACTAAATGAAAAATATCCCCACCTTTTATACCTTTAAGCAGCCACGAGAAGAAATAAAACTGTGCGAACCAGAAATTAATAGCTAATAAACTTCACGGGACGCAAAAGAAACCTGAACAGAGAGCGCAGAGATAGGGCAGCGAGTCAGTGCCTTTTGTGTGAGAACTCCGTTCCCATCAGCGCCTCAGTCCCCTCCCGGGACGCCGCTGAAAGGAGCGCGGATGCCGAGGGGACACGGGAGCGGCTCTGGTTGGGCTGGAGGGCGAGGGCGGGATGATGTGGCTGCATCTGCTCTGCCCTGCCCTGCTCTGTGTCGGTGCTCCCACACCAGCTCCCTCCCAGCCAGCTGGAGCCGTCCTGGGGCAGGGGCATGTGGTTGTGCTGGGTGCGCTCCGCGGCTCCCACCGCTCTCTCCGAGCGCTCTGTGTGTAAACTTTGGGCATCCCCAAAGCTCTGTGTGAGGGGGATCCCAGCCACCTGCTATTGCCCACAGAGCACGGAGCTGCTCTGCATTTCCCTGCAGCCCGACTGGGACACGTTCTGAACAGCCTTCCAAAAGTATCTCTGAGAAATCAGAGTTATTTCTCTACGGGGAGATGATGAGCAGCATCCTCCCTTCCTGGCCGTCCATCTCCGAGTCTGCACGAGGTCTCCCATCCTTGTCAGACACCACACTGGCCTGGACAAGATAAAGTGAACTTCCTAACAGAAGAAATTCTAAACTCCTGCAGAAGTGTGAATTTGCCACAAAGCTTCTCTCAGACCAGCTCCTTTTCCGTCCAAAGGCTGGGCAGCCGAGCAGTCAGGCAGCAGTGGCACCAGGGATTACCTGGACATGGACAGACATTTCTTTGCTGGCATCTTTCTTTTTTTTCCTTTTTTCCCTCCCTCCCAGGTTAAATGTGAAAACCCAGAGAAATTAAATAATGACTTATCTTGCACACACAGTATGTGCTGCTTATGTTCAGGGACCATCTGTGAATGTATTTCATGCAGCAAACATTCCTCATGTAATCACAATGATCTGAAGGTTGGGATTTGTTGGGGTTTTAGGGGGTGGGTTTTTTCCCTCAGAAGTAAATTAAAAAAAAATCCATTTCAGTTGCAGTGCTAGAAGCCTGGAGGTCAGTTTATTCTAAGTAGGCATCACTGATGGTGGCAAAGAGATATTTTAAGAAAGCTTATTTGTCTACAATATCCACAGGCCATCCACCTCAACTATTTATATGAATTCTTCAGTTGATGTATAGCTGGACTAGTAAAAATGAAAAGTCAAATTACCATTTATCACACCCAAAACACTTGATTTTTTAAAAAAAGGGGAACCAGGGATTTTTTTCTTAATACATGTGTCATTGTATTATTTTTAAAGCAAATTTTTAGATGCCATCTTGATTTTTGAGACATTCATCTCACACTTAAATCACGTGCAAAACTAAAATTAAAACTTTCCTGTTCAATATAATTGCAGCATATCAACAATGCCCCTGGAATGCAGTTTAAACACCATTTCCAGTGTGTGATTCCACTGCCCTGGCACCGTAATCTCCTCTCAGATGGTGGATGGAATTTGCAGCATTTTGGTCTGTCTGTGATTCTGCCTCTTACCTGGTGTTTGACTCTACTTTCAAGTGATTTTTTCCATCTTCACTTTTATTAGATGGTTGTTAGCTTTATGTTTTTTTTTTCCTTTGCACTGCAAAGGCTACATTTGGGAATGAAATACTTGATCCTGGCACCCTTTTTCCACGCCAGCATTCCCTAAAATCTACTTGATCAGCGCTGTTTGGTTGGTTTTGACTTAATATCTCCATTTAGTGGTTGCACAAATGGAAAACAGGACACTGCCCACACCTCCCAGTTCCTGCTATGTCCTGACACCTCCCAGCTCTCTGTGTTCCCAGGGTTTCCCAGGTTTTAAAGGAGAGGAAGTTTGCAGAGGCAGCAAACCAATCTCACCAGCAATTCTCTGTGTGTATTTTACAACTCTGCATTTCCCACGTGCTTTTCTACAAGGAGATTTCCCAGTGCCACAAAAGTCCCTTGTTTTACCACAGACCTCACCCCCAGACGTGTTTGCAGAGGGAGGGAGCGATGCTGGACTTGCTGCCCACCAGCAACGAGCTCCAGGTCAGAGCGAAGGGCAGGAGCCTCCAGCCGTTGGAGGGGATGGATGCTCTCTGTATTCAGAGAGTGTCTACAGTCCTAAGCCCATAAAAAATAATCATTATTCCTTCTATTCCAATCATCAGCCAGTCCACCTGCACACTTGCAGGTCAGGTTTTCCAATACACCAATATCTGTTACTGTATTTTGGACCAAATGGATGCTGCAAGTGATCCTTCTGTGCTGTTTACAGTTCTAGTCAATGTTTCTGTAGAACAACGACAGGAAAAATTAGAAAAACTAAGTAAAAAATTATACTTCACCACCAACTCAACTGATACAGCAGCAAACAGAAAAAGAGAGAAAAATATCAGAGCATCTCATTCATAATTATGCTGTTATTCTAAACCCAATAAACTAGTTACTGCTAATAAAGAATTCTGCTATTTATATTAAAACCAGTGTAAATCATGGGCACTGAACAATGAGACACCACTGCAGCTCGTCTCCCTCATAACAAATTCCTTCTTGGGATCCAAATAATATGCACGAGGAAGTATTTTAATGTAGAGATTGTTTGTAACAGGATTATATGACAGAGGAAGGTGCATCACATCTGAGATAATCTATTAAGAGAATACCTTGGAATATAAATGGCTTGTGCAGTGTAACACAGATTTTCTGACAAAATGAGACTGTCACTCTAGAACCAAATGCTGAATTACTGAAAACTGATGTCAAACAGGATTATGCAATTTGCCTAATGACAGAAGTCACAGATTACTGTGATCACAGGAGGAAAAGGTCTGTAAATAAACAAACAATAACAATCGTGTCCAGCAACTCTTCTGGAACAAAATTCAGGCTGGGAAAACTCTGGGTCCAGAATTTCCTGTCATTTATTGCTCCTTCCCTTGGTAATAGCACCACTGAAATCAATACAATTACATCAGGGGAAAGATGAATCTGCCTTCTAGTGTTTCATGAAGTTGGAAGACAAAATTAATGGAAAGCCCTAATATAATATAATTGACAGGAGCGCTGCAGAGTCTGTCCCACACACAGATCCATCAGCTTTGCTCTGCTGCCATAATAAATTGTTTGCAGAGTACCAAGTTAGCTACTGAAGGCAGGGAAGTGAGAACATAATTTAATATGAATGACAGAAACAGGGAAAAAACACCTAAGAGTTCCACTAATAATATCATGAGAATGTTAATGGTATGATGATGGGTGTAACATTAACTGGATGTTTGGTCTGTCTTCAGCATCAGTTTAGTGCATTTGTAACCATGGAAGCTGATTCCAAATGAAATACTCTGATTTCTAGTATTACATTTGATATTAAGAGAGCAGAATTGCCAGACAATCAATTGCTTTTCTTTTCTTTTTTGTTTTTGAGGGAGGGCGTGGAACTGAGGTTTGTGGGTTTGTTATTTCAGGGGAGTTTTTTGTATGCAAAGCAGTAACTCACACCCTTTTCTTATCTGCAAGACCACCTCAAAAATCCAATCAAACCTTGAGGTCGGGTCTCACAGAACATCCTTATTTAGAGGGGTGGGTGCCATCCTCAAGACGATTCCCACTGATCACTTCTTAATGGCCCTTCCAAACTCGCGGCACATTAACGGAAAGGTCCCCCAAAGCCCGTGCGTGCCATCCCTCAGGGCACCACAACTGGAATGCAATCGGATATATCGGCTCAGGCAAAGAAATTGTTCTCGGTGCCTCTTCTGAGCTGGGGAAACAGATGGGTGTGAGGGGAGCTTTAGGCTGTGGGGTGGGATCAGAGGGTTGGTTGCTGTTGAGGGGGGAATCCCTTGTGCTATGTGTTCCCAAAGCACAGCAGGTACAGCTCACACAGGGCTCTTTCCACTAGTAGCAAATACTTTTCTTTCAATACAGGTTTAGGGATAGGGAATACTTTTATTTTTCTTACTATTTTTACCAAAGTAAAACAACTGCACCGTGTTTTCCCTCCCTCTCAGCTCCTGCATTTAACTGTGGGAGCCCTTGGAGTGGGACAATGTGCTGTGAGTGAGGGTGTTGGGTTACTACAGGTTATATTGGTGCATTCCGATTTTAGGATTTTCTGGGAAAGCCTGTTCAATAGCACAACAGGAAGGAAGCTTTCCCAGGATGCCGTGGTTGGGACAGATTTGAAGGGCTGGGCAGGCTCTTTAGAGGACAGTAGAAGTGGCTGGTGCTCACCAAAAGCCAGCTGAGAAGTTTCTAGGGATTTCCAAGATACTTCCTTTTCTTGCAGTGTCCTGCTTTGAATAATCAGTTCTGTTTCCCTTCAAACCTCCAAGTATTTCAGACAAGTAAAAAGTGAATGTGTTGGTTTTTAAACGAGCCATTTGTCCCACTTGCACACAGACAGAAGAGGGGGAAATGTGTGAATTATTAGAAGTTACCATCAGCCTCTTGTTGCTGTGGTAGAGCAAGATGTAAAATCAGAGCTGATGGGGAGGAGGGACTCAGTAGCACCAAATGCACTCCTCACCCCCAATTGTTTTCTCTTTATCTCAATCATTTCCTCCCACCCTGTTTCACACTGTCTGCTGCCATGGAGAACAAGCACCCACTGGAGGAAGGGCATCATCTTTCTCTGATCCTGTCCTGGCAAATACCTCCAAACCTCCTTTCCTGGCCATGGTTTCACTGCGATTTGGAGCACTCAGTGTGAAATACAGGTTTTCACAGCAGCATATTCATCATTATTGGGATTCAGTATTTTTAAATGCTAAACCCACACGAGCTGAGGCAGCTCACTAAGGCTCCTCCATCAATACAGAATTGAGTATCGAGCACAGCTTTGAGTTATTGGGACACAGCCAAGATAAACTTCCAGGAAATCAACATACTGTGTAGGACTCAGGTCCCCAGCACATGTTGGACATCAGGAGGGATTTCTTCACAGAAAGGGTTGTGAAACTCTGTAAGGGGCTGCCCAGGGAGGAGGTGGAGTCACAGCCCCTGGAGGTGTTTAAGGAAGGACTGAAGTGACACTGAGATCTCTGGTCTGGTTGACAAGAGTGTTTGGTCAAGGGTAGGACTCAATGATCTCAGAGGTCTTTTCCAACCTAATTGATCCTGTGAAACGTCATTTTGCCACCTTTGTGAGTTTACTGCTATCCTGATGTTCTCCAGTGCAGCCATAGGGATGCGTGAGAGTTTCACTCATTTTTCAGTTGTGATTTTCCCCTCTATGTCTTGAAAGGCTTTTAGGCTAAGCCTGGAGTTCTGTCTTACCACTCCAGAGATTGACAGCAAATGGTGATCACACCCCTGATATGTTTCAAGTTTAAACTGAAGATATATTATTTACATTAAAAGAGAAAGAGTGACAGAGAGAAATGGTAGGTCTGAATAATCAACCACAAACAGCCAGGAAGCAAATTAGCTTAGAAACAAGCGTTCTTTAAACAAACAAACAAAACCCCACCCCAACAAACCAAAACCCAACCAAACCCCTAACCATGCACATAATAAATGGATGTTATATACATATACATATTCAATGTGATGTGTCCCTGTGAGGCAGGAGCAGAGGGGACAGCGCAGGTACTGGAGGCAGGATGACCAGCAATGCCATTAATGTGAGGTATTCTCCTGCTAACAATCACTTGTGGAGTCATTTCTCAGGGAGATCACTCAGGAACTCGCTGGGGCCATTTGTCATGTCCTGCAGGTGGAAGCCAAGCTAATAGACGGAAATGAGGGTGCTCCCAGCTGATGATGGCAATATTAAGGAGAATTAAAAACCCTTCCTTAGGAAGAACTGATTGAAACACCTGTGACAGGCACCTTGAAACTGGAACTCAGCCAGACTGTCCCTATGGCAGGCCTCTCTGCAAAGAAATCTGCTTTATGCCTACAGAAATGCAAACCTAAAGAGAACAGTTTTGATTTGAAATACCAAAATACAGATCATGGCACAAGACTCAGCCCCTTTCTGAATAGTTCCTGCTTGCTGGGCAATGAATTCCAGCTCACTTCTCTTGCTGTCTGAGTGAAGGCTGACCCTGAAATGACCAAACCAGTAACCTAAACAGCCGTGGAAATAACTTCAGCCGTTTTCACCCTCCATTTACTTTGGATGTTTCTTACTGTTAGAACTGCTATTCCTACAGGATTAATTATAAATAGTTATCTACTGATATCTACAGTAATACATTTTGCTTCTGAGCATGCACCACTGAGTTTTATAATGGGTTGTGTATACACTGCAAATGTTAAACAATATTTTCATTGAATAATGACAGGCAACTTGTATTTGCATTTCCTGTGAGATTTAATGATGCAGTGGGATAGCTGGGTGGGAACTGGGAATTAATAGGAAGCCTCAGTGCCAAAGCCACCTCCAGGACAGCAGGCACGCTGCTCATTATCTTAATAGATTTGGAGCCCATTTTCTCCACACTACACTTCGGTTCTTGGGATCAAAAGTCACTTTGTTTTTTTCTACACCTTATGTAGAAACAGAGCTGAACGAAATAAATACTGCTTCAACTCCTCTTCTGTTTCTCCAGAGGAAGAAGGTTCCTCCAGCTTCCCGGCTGCCTGGGATCCCTCCCTGTCCCCAGCCCCAGGAAGGGGATGCCCGGTGTCCACACAGCTGCTCCACCCTCAGCCCCGGGCTCAGCCCAGCTCTCCCCACACAGGGAGCTCGTCTCCTCCTCTTCTGACTCAGGAGCTGCTCTGCACTTCTGGGAGCAGAAGAGAGTTGGTCCCACCAACTGGGAAGCTGGAGAATGAGGGGAAGCAAAGGAAGCCAACCCTGCCCATCCATCTCCCAGGAGCACCTTGCTGCAAGGACCCTGGGAACGCTCGCCCTGGAGAGCCCACGAGCTGCAGGACCTGGGACACACCTACTCAGGCATCCCCTGCAACTTAAAGCTGGGACAGGAACAGGAATAGAACTTTTTTTCCATGAAAACTCCAGTTTATAATTTGTAAAATGTTAAAAACTAGACACAGAGGAGCTAGCAAAACCATTTACATTTTAATTTCTGAACCATTTTACTTTCAAAGCCAGATTATGGTAGTCTTCTCTCTTTAATGCCAGCTCCTTCCAAGACTATTGAAAAAACCCAACTCCCCAAGTTTAAAAGCTACACCCTATTTCTAAATAATACCACACATTGCTCAGTCTCCCCATTTCTCAGGGTAATTTAGAATTAGCTTAGGGTGAAGGAGTTAAAGCAGCCACACTTGCAACAACATGGAAGTTTCAAACTTGTTTTTGCTTTCTCCCCTCTCTTCCTGGGAGCTGTGTCCATGGCACAATCTGCTGAATTCATTTTACAGTGATATTTTAGTGTTTCTTCTCTCATAGAATTTTAATGTGTTTAATCTGACAAACTGAAGTCTAAAATATGCACAGACCCATTCTCTGAGTTGTTATAAAATCTCAGAGCCCCCACCTTACATACTCTCCCTGAAACCAATACAATTACACCTGATAACCATCCTCCTCATGTAAATTAGAAGAAAATACCTCTCAGGTTGAGTATTTCCAAAGCTCTGTAAGTGGACATATAATGGGAGGCAACAGCATGGAAAAGAAAGTGTCAAGACAAGGTTCCTAAAAGCAGAAATTTGCCTGATGGAGCTCTGGCACTGACCAAGAATAAAAGTGATTCCTGAAAAAATGGCACCTTCACAGTGGTGACACACAATAAAAGGAGTTTTCCCATTGGCAACAAAGGGAATAAAACTGTGCAGAAGAGCACAGAAGTTCACATCTGCCCTAAGCTACTGACCTGGATAACATGCCAGGAAGGTGCAGGAGCCACTGCAGGCCTGGTTGGACTAAACAGCACCAAAGACATAAATACACATCCCCTCATCTTTGTTCCATCAGTGTTGCACTTGAAGACATTGCCCATAAAAGCAGACTCCTTAAGAGAGCCACAAATGGAATTCAGAAGTTGTTTTTAACACCACCCTCATCACCAAAAGCAGGTTCTGTCTGTGGTATCACCAATCAGCCTCCCCACAGGGAGGAGCAGACTGGGAGCACTGAGTGTCTGGTCATTAACTAACCTGTTTTACTATGAAGTGTCTAAATGGGAGTCTCCATTTAGTCTCATACTCAAGAAGGTGAGGGTGCAATTCCATGGTTAACTGTGTGTCACTGAAGCACTTCTTTGGTGCCACCTGGAAGCCACTGCATGTTTATGCTGAAAAAAGTGACAGAGAACACACAGCACCTCCCAGAGCCCCTGCAGAGAGTTCTGCCCTCTGGATAAACCCCTCCCCTGGGCAATAAAGCACTGTGGTCTCAAACCCCACACAACACACAGCTTGATGGAGCCTAAAGTTTTGCACAGTTTACATGGGACAAGTTCCACCACTTCAATCTCACTCATGTGGGCTCAGTAAAAGAAATTTTAGTTAAATGAAAGATATTCTACATTTTGTTCTGCTTTGGCTCTACAATCCTGTTCATGAGAAAGTTAACTTGCATTTCCCTCCCCTTACACTTGTAACTTGTCAATCAGAAGTAATTTGGCTTTTCTCAAATTATCTCTCGGCACACAAACACATTCAAATGTTGAATTTCTTTATCCAGTCACAATCCCTGCCTGGCACTGCCACTTCAGCCATGTCAGTGTGAGGCAGATGCAGGAGTTTGCCCCTTTCCCCAGCAGTGGATACCCAAGTGTCTCACTTCACTGCAGTGGGTTTGGGTGGCCTGTGCTCACTGCCCGTGGGGGATGTTTTCCTGGCTGTACCTTCAGGTTTTCAACAAGAAGGTTTGTCATTCAGGTTCCTTTCTCTGTATGACATCCTTGCTTAAAACCAATAAATATCAACTTGAAGCTCTTAAATCCACCAGCATGAAGATGACACACCCCTAGAAGTGTGGTGCTGAACCAAAACATCATCTCTCTGTGTGTTGTGGGTAAGGCCCTGGGCCTGGAGGAATTTAGATTCATTGCCTGTGCTGTCCCAGACCTCAGCTGTGACCTCTGGCAAGTCACCCAATTGCCTTGTCCTCAATTTCCCCCTTGGAAACAGGGACAGATGCAGCTCCATCTGCGCTGAGGGCTGTGCAGCCACGTGGTCACAGCCACTTCACACAGCGTGGCAAGGGGAGTCTGTGCAGCAGGTACTGTGGAGAGGGGGAATTCCTGCTAAACTACTCATGGAGAAGGTGGCATTCCTTCTTAGGGCCCTTTCCCCTCAGGAAAACAGGCCCCCCATAAAATGGAGACCCTCACGGTCTTTTCTCCAAACCTTTGTCCATCTTACCACCTTGCTGTCTCAGAGCAAGACTTTTTCCTCATCATGTACCAACAAAATGGGCCTTATCCACAGTTGCATGTTCAGACACCCCAGCACACGCAGTAACAATAAAGACAACTTTGATTAACCGTTTTCTTACCTTTACACCCACTGAGATGGCTCAAAAAAAGTCACTTAGCCCAGGCAAAGGGAGGTCCTGGTGCTCTGTAACCCACTCCTGGTTGCTGGTGCAGAGATCCCCCAGAGGTGGGTATGGCCCCAGGCTGCAAATGCCCATCTCTTTTCCTCACCAGCCGGGTAATGGGGATGCAAAAGGCTCTCCAGCACTCACATCTCTTAAAAGAGGTGCCTTTTGCACAAATCCCACCAACTCTGATGACAATCAGGCAAAGGGTGCCCTTGTGAATGCACCTCCCACCAAGCACAGACTGGTCTTAAAACCTGTGAAAACCAGGCCATTGTTTCACTTAAGTGTGTTTGTTCAGACCCGAGGACACATTTTGTTATGGCTTCAGAGAGAAAATATGCAAGATAAATTGGCCTATGTCTGGGTAATAGACACCTGCAATCACAAAACAGGAGAGGAGAAATAATCCTGAATCTTTTATCTAGTTGAAAACTGACCTTCCTTAGCTGGAAACTGCCTGTAGGAGTCCCAGGACAGGTTGTTCTGACATTCTTTTAACATCGTTTCATCAGCACAGCCAAAACTAATCACAAGAATATTACCCGATGACAGGTGCATTTATTCTGTCAATTAAATCAGATGGTTAAATCGAAATGTGCCCCAAATCTCTCTTGTTTGCATTATCCATATTGGCATTTCTTGGCTGTGGTTCACTGCTGGCTGGAAGTCATCCAGCCCCTGCAGAGTCACTTTGCAATCCTGTGCCAGCAACTTTGCACGCTCTGCAGCAGCGGCTGCACCGGGCCCAGGCTGGGCCTGCAGCCTGACCTGCACTGCTGCTTCACTAGGATTTATTTAAGACAAAAGGAAGAGAAAAAGAAGAACAAGAAATCCCTCTCAGTGAAGGAGACTTAGATCAATGCTTTTGAAATGGAAAGGGATATATCACTTCACACCTAAGCACTAGTGACGGGCATGCATTAAAAGGGAGAAGGAATAGAGGCTTTAAACATTGGGAGGGACTACTGTGCAAGAGTAAAAAGTAACATCTAACCTCACTTCTTTAAAATCTATTTTCTGGGGTGGGGGGAAAGGGTGTTGCTCTAAATCCATCAGAAACATGAGAAAAGCAATGGACATTGGGGTAAAACTGCAGTAGGACTCACCAAGAACTGAGGCACATCCACCATTCCTGAATTACCCCAGGCCCAGGCAGAGGGTGGCTGTACATGAAATATGTGCTGCAAACAGTGCAGCAAGTGAGGGATGTGGCCAAGGTTTGCACCTTGGTTTTGTGGTGTACATGCCAGTGCCTCTCAGCTGGGATTTCTCACCCCTGAAGCAGTGATGGCTTTCATGATGTAAAAATGAGATTTTATTCCTGGTGTTACATTTGTATGTTAATAATTTGTTGAGTGCTTAACTCACCCCTCTACCAAGGAAGTGATAAACCCTTTTGTCACCAGGAGAAACATTGGTCAAAGCCCTGGACCAGAGATGGGATACATGGAAGGATGAACATATATACAAGCATTGTTTGTTGTGCATTCTCCTAACTTTTCTTGATAGCGTGAGCCATTTCCCAGGCACTCTGATTTTACAAATATTCACCCACTCATCCATTGGTAAAACAACCACCAAAATAGGTCTTTTGAGGAGTTTCTACGCAGTAGAGACGTTTTACCACAGGGTTTTAGAACTTGTTACTTTCTTGAACTGAGAAATAACAGGCGTAACCCAGCCACGAGGAGCATCTGTGCAACTCACAGGAAACCTGACACCAGTTCTGAATAACACAGAGTAGAGTCCTACAAAACATCTGTTAAAGGCACATGTCTATTCTTCCTTTCAGTGTCTGGTGTCTGCCTAAGCAACGAGTCCTGGACACTTAGTCAGCAATTTTTCAAAGCATTGCATTTCTCAACCGTTTGCAAGGATTTTGTTGCTCCTTCCCCACTGGCTCTGCAGGTGCCAGTGTGCCCAAGTCCACAAGGAACTGTGAGACTTAAGCAGTGCAATTTACCTTGAATTTGAAGTTTGTGGGTCAGTGCTAGGCTTAGACACTACAAACCAGGAAACTAAGAATTTATTCTTTAAGTGTTCTGTTTATGCCAAAGACCAACCCTATAATGCCACACTCCCATGTGGTACACCCGTGCATACGCAGCCCCCAGGTCCAAGGCCACCTGTGATGCCCTGCAGGTGTGTAACTGGGGCCAGGCTCTGCCCAGAGCTGTGTGAGGAGCTTTGCCAGGGCCTCCTCCTCTTTGCTGTCTCTACAGAAGCTGCATTTGAGCTCAGGAGGTCCAGACCTTGCCACAGGTGTATCATGTACCTTGATGGTCCTGAACTAACTTGCCTTCCTGGCTCGAGCTGGGCCTGGCCCCTTGGCTGTGGCTTAGCCCAGTGACCTGTGTTATCCCAGAGCTTCCCAGAGCTGGGCCTGGCCCCTTGGCTGTGGCTTAGCCCAGTGACCTGTGTTATCCCAGAGCTTCCCAGAGCTGGGCCTGGCCCCTTGGCTGTGGCTTAGCCCAGTGACCTGTGTTATCCCAGAGCTTCCCAGAGCTGGGCCTGGCCCCTTGGCTGTGGCTTAGCCCAGTGACCTGTGTTATCCCAGAGCTTCCCAGAGCTGGGCCTGGCCCCTTGGCTGTGGCTTAGCCCAGTGACCTGTGTTATCCCAGAGCTTCCCAGAGCTGGGCCTGGCCCCTTGGCTGTGGCTTAGCCCAGTGACCTGTGTTATCCCAGAGCTTCCCAGAGCTGGGCCTGGCCCCTTGGCTGTGGCTTAGCCCAGTGACCTGTGTTATCCCAGAGCTTCCCAGAGCTGGGCCTGGCCCCTTGGCTGTGGCTTAGCCCAGTGACCTGTGTTATCCCAGAGCTTCCCAGAGCTGGGCCTGGCCCCTTGGCTGTGGCTTAGCCCAGTGACCTGTGTTATCCCAGAGCTTCCCAGAGCTGGGCCTGGCCCCTTGGCTGTGGCTTAGCCCAGTGACCTGTGTTATCCCAGAGCTTCCCAGAGCTGGGCCTGGCCCCTTGGCTGTGGCTTAGCCCAGTGACCTGTGTTATCCCAGAGCTTCCCAGAGCTGGGCCTGGCCCCTTGGCTGTGGCTTAGCCCAGTGACCTGTGTTATCCCAGAGCTTCCCAGAGCTGGGCCTGGCCCCTTGGCTGTGGCTTAGCCCAGTGACCTGTGTTATCCCAGAGCTTCCCAGAGCTGGGCCTGGCCCCTTGGCTGTGGCTTAGCCCAGTGACCTGTGTTATCCCAGAGCTTCCCAGAGCTGGGCCTGGCCCCTTGGCTGTGGCTTAGCCCAGTGACCTGTGTTATCCCAGAGCTTCCCAGAGCTGGGCCTGGCCCCTTGGCTGTGGCTTAGCCCAGTGACCTGTGTTATCCCAGAGCTTCCCAGAGCTGGGCCTGGCCCCTTGGCTGTGGCTTAGCCCAGTGACCTGTGTTATCCCAGAGCTTCCCAGAGCTGGGCCTGGCCCCTTGGCTGTGGCTTAGCCCAGTGACCTGTGTTATCCCAGAGCTTCCCAGAGCTGGGCCTGGCCCCTTGGCTGTGGCTTAGCCCAGTGACCTGTGTTATCCCAGAGCTTCCCAGAGCTGGGCCTGGCCCCTTGGCTGTGGCTTAGCCCAGTGACCTGTGTTATCCCAGAGCTTCCCAGAGCTGGGCCTGGCCCCTTGGCTGTGGCTTAGCCCAGTGACCTGTGTTATCCCAGAGCTTCCCAGAGCTGGGCCTGGCCCCTTGGCTGTGGCTTAGCCCAGTGTGCTGCTGCTGTCCCACTCACCTTCCCAGGACGTGGCCTCTCCCTGTTTCCGCGCCAGACGCGCCCTCGGCTGGCGCTGGTGCCGCAGGACCGGGCCCTTTGCTGGGCCCCCTCCCTCCCAGCCCTGCTGTGCCCCTCAGCTGCTGGTCCTGCTGGAGCAGCCCCCACCCAGCTCCCTGGCACAGGGGTGTGTCCCTGTCTCCCAAAGGAAGCCCCCGAACTGAGGTCACCTTTGTTCCAGCGGTGCCGCTCGCCCGGAGCACGTCTGCCAATGTGATGGAGTGAGGGTGGCACAGGGCAGGAAACAAGGAGCCCCGTGGCAGGTCAGCACCAGCTATCCCAAGGGTTTTACTGCCCTGTTCCTAAAATAAAGGAAAAATGCATAATTAACCATTTCTATCAAATCCCCATTACTCACCTTTTATGAGAAACATCATAACAAGGTTCCACTTACAGTGTAATATTAAATACCTGAAAATTAGTTCATGACCCCTTTGCTGATGGATGTGGTCTCACATTCCACAGCAAGTTATCAGTTAATAAATACCATAAATCTAGTTATTATTATTTAAAGGCAAGGATTAATGAAAAGGAGGTGCTGATTTCATCCTGAGGTCAAAGGCAATTCTTACACCTGTCCTAAATGCAGTACAAGTTTTTGCACGTGGACATGGAATTGTAACTATGTCTTTGAAGTGGCACATTGATTCCAAACCACAGAAAGCTTTGGAGAACAACAGGACTCTGCTGTAGGGGTGACACCACTTATCTCCTCAGTGCTGCTCCCAGAGCCTTTTCTTTCTGCTCTAAACAGTTCTGATCCTACTTCCTAATTAATTAATTAACTTGGAGAAAGCCTGTAATATTTGGCTAAGTAAAAATTATCTTTATTTCCCTAGCTGTGCTTTCATCTATTGCACTGGGGATGAATTCCTCAGGCAGTGCAGTGTGTTTAGCCATATTTATATTTGCCACCTGAAAGATAAGAGTGTTTACCTTATTTTAAATATAACTCCTTAAGGTGAAAGGCTCTTCAGGCCTGCACTGTAGCTGGTTGGGGTTGTGTGCATGAATAACAGGCTCTTACAATTTGTCAACCACAGTAATTTTAAAGCCTAATCAATGGACTCTTGGGGAAAAAAAAATTTAAAAGGTGCCTTTTCTGGTAGCTCCCAGAAGTCTAGAAAAAAATATTTATGGATGATTTAAATCTTAAACCCCATGTATTTTTACCATTTTTGACCAGTTCCAGTGCTCCAATCCATCATTACTTTATGTATCTCTATATATTCCAGAGGTTATCCCAATATCAGGGAATATTCCAGACCCTCCCAACAACCTGTGGATGAAGTCAGTTTATTTTAATGTCACACTACTAGAATATAAACCACAGTTGGGAAACTGGGTATTTTTAAGCCGAAATATTAAATTTTGCTACTGAGAGACCTTAACAAAGAGTTGGTGCCAAAGTGCTATTCTTATGCAAGGCCATGCAGAGGAGACAGTAAAAATACATAAGAATAAGCAGAGAAGAAGTAAAGCAGCAGTGAAAGCATAATTACCCTTTGCTTTCACTACACAAACCCACTGCTTTGCCCAGGCACTCACTAATATCTGGGATTTCAAAAATAGCTTAATATGCACTATACAGCCATGTCTGTGTCAAACATAAATTATATATCTGTGAGATTACACCTTGTGGATAAAAAATAATAAAAAAAAAAACAACAAAACAACAGAACCCCCCCCACATATATGATGTTTTTATTTTCTCCTGTGTTCCACATCCTTCTGCTGTGCCCATAAAGCGAATGCCCATTTAGGGGGATATGTTGCAATATGAGGTGAGGCAGCCATATGTCTCCCACTTTTGCCATGCTGTCTGTGACTGCCCCTGGCTCTGGGTGGATCAGGTTCCCCCTCAGCTTGCCTGGTGCTGATGGAATGCCTTTTGCAGGTGTTCTATTGCTGTAATGCAAAGCACAGAGTTCCCAAGGCTGAGCTCCCCAGGGCACAATGCAGCATTAGCTCCCTGGTTTCCCCACTGACAGAGGTCTGCTCTAGGTTCTTCCTTCACAAAATTATCTTGGATATCATCCAAGGGATACCTTGAAGAAGGACTGGGATAGTCAGCTCTACGTGGTTTTTGGTTGTGTTTCCCACCTGGGGACTGCCCACCTACAGCACACAAAGTCAGGACTCTTTCAGTGCAGCCACAGTCAAAGCCTCATTTGAAGGTGCTATTTAATTTTTCTCCAGCTTGAAAAGGAGCAGTGAAGTAGAAATGTAGGTAAAGCAAAGTGTATCAGGTAAAATTCTACACTGATTTAACCCCTCCTCCCCAGCCCTGGGGAGATTTCGAGGGGCTTTATGGTTGTGAAGACCCCCAGATCCCTGTGCCTCTTCCCCACCCAGGCTGAGGTGCAGCTGCACAGCATCTCAAAGAGGAAAAGAACAAGAGGGAAAAAACACATACAAAACAAGTAGAGAAACTCTAAGTTCATATTTTTATGTTAATGTGCTGGTAAGAAAAGGGCCTCATTTGGGAAGTCATAAAAAAAAGCGTTAGCAGATCTCCAAGTTCGAGCATAGAAGCTTTCTCTGCAGATGGAGGGTTTAAAAGAAGTAAAATGATAACCACATAGTCGAGAGACTAGAAAAGAGACCTTGATGTTTGATAGTTGTAATAACCTGCAGAGTGCTCTAATGGCTCAGGGATCAGGTGCAGAACTATAGCAATAACAAGAGCTGAATAATTATCTCAGCCATATCTGTATAACCACAGTCCCAGAGTATGAACTATATAAGGAGGCTTCTGCTGCCTCTCCAAGATTTCCTGAAATGTTAAATCACTGAATTGGGAGCACTTCCAGCATTAGTACTGCCCAGTTAGAAAGAAATAAAGCCCAGAATCCTCTAGTGGCAGTTCTAATGTCTTTGTTAATTATGAATTATGGGTAAACATGCAGACTCACAGAGGTCACGGCTGTCAGCAACAATACTTTTCAAGAAGGATTTTTATGAGGGTCTTTTTCATTTTGCCATAATGTCCTTTACATATACATAAAACGCACCGAGAATACGAAAAATACTGTTTGTTTTTCAGGAAGGTGTAATTATTTTCCCCTGGTTTTCCACCCCCTGTACAGCCACGTCCTCACTGCCAGGATGCCCTAGTGGGAAACTGGGAGCTGCTCTGTGCATACCAAGTGCTGCACAGCTCCAAGGGCCAGGCAGGACGAGGCACCAGGGCTGGGGTGGGTTCATCATCACCATCAGACACTGGTGAGGAGAAACCCGTGGGGTTTGAGGGATCCCACCAGCTCAGTCACCTTTCCCACAGCACGCAGGAACAAAGGCTGCATGCAGGATGCTTGATTAACCTCACCTAAATGGCAGTGATGATCTCCAGGCTGTCCCAGGAGTGCACAGAAACAGGATTAAACCCATATTATGTGTGGATCCTACCCAACAAAAGCAACTGGCACAAAATTACTTTAATTAGATGCTAGCGGCTGTAACTCCTTCAACTTTGGCATTAATTCCTCTCTGTCCCATCAAAGAACTTTTGGGGCTCTCCATGAATGGTAGGAGGAATAAAGGAGATTTAGAGATGACACTGAACAACCCATTGCCATAATTGTTGGCTGGTTTGCAAAAGGTCCATGGAACTCCGAGGACAACACTCCAAAGAGCTGGTGAAAGGTCCAGCTTTTACTCACAGCTCTCAAGGCAGGCAACAGGACTGTAACAATGACAGTGGAGTTTTTATACAAGTGAAATTCAGAAGTCTTGTCCAGTTTCCCAGAAATCTTTTACTGCTGGTTTGAAATCTCTCCACGAGTTAAGAAACCACAACACCTTCAACAACATAAGGCTTCACCTCAATTCTGAGCCATGAAAATGGAATTGTAGAAGAGATCTTTTCAGGACTGCAAAGGACAACTTTCTTCAGGCTCTACATGCATTTTCCCCATTTTGTAGGGACAGTGTAATAATAAAGTACTATTAGCAGCATGTGACAGTTCCCCTGGCTCAAAACAAGCTGGTCTCATAAACCCTTGTGAGCACAGGTACAAAGGACAATCCAGTAAAGCTGTGATAGGTTTATCCAAACTCACTCCTGTTTTCCAGGGAAGCCAAATCTTAAACACAACCTTCCAGAATACACAGGTTTGGTGTTTTTTTTTTCAAAATAATGACAAATATTGCAGAAAAACACAAATAAAAAACTCCCTGAAAATTAATTTAGAAACTAGGAACATTTGTCACAGCACTGTTGATGACCATTAAAGTTTAGTTCTCTAGATTATGACAATTCTGAATGTATGAAAAGCTCTCAACTCTTTGCCATATCAGAAAATACAAGTTATGTATTTCAAGTGGTCAGTTAGTACTGACTCTCACCATGTGACAGAAATCTAACCTTGGCCTATAGCACTGACAGTAGGAAATGAGGGTAAAAATTATTCTGCCTTTTCTATCAGTGGTAAATATTTTTTCCATAAAAATTTTTTAGCATCAACTTCCCTAAGTTGAATAAAACCTAGCAAAGAAAAGGAGTAACTGCAAAGCCCCTGCACTTTCTTGGAAGCAACAACTGCAGCAACAAAGTATTGGGGAGGTTGAAATGCTCATCCCTTTCCTTGGCAGTGACTGTCGGGCTGTGTAATCTGCAGTACATTCCATAGGGGGCATATTGGCAACGTGGGAATGTCTCAAGCTGAAAAACATATTTTTCATACCAAAATATCACTAGCAGGTAAGAGGACTGACCATTATGTTACATAATAAAGACAAGTCATGTGTACCTGAATAGTTAACAGATGGACTAATTAGAGGCTGAATTATTTGTGGTGTAGCTGATAGCTGGTGAAATCAAGGTTACTGAGGGAAATGGACTTGACTTTGGGAAAAAGCAGAGGGTGTTTGCAGGGCTAAGGCAAAGTGCTCCTCCAAAGAAAGGGTTAATGAGCAATGAAAGAACAGAAGTGCACCTAATTAAAAGGCACACAGAGGCACGAGAGAATCCAAGGGTAAGCAAATGGCAGGGACCACGTTTGCCTGCAGAACATGGGGAGGCAAATGGGGGCTGGTGTATAGACAACTGGTACAAAGGGCGAGGTGGCAGCAGGTAAAATGAGCTTCTATCTCAATAAGATGTTGTATTTTTGGCCAAAATGGTACAAATAAACATATACAGGCACATGCTGAGAAAAACAAAAATGGGAAGAGGACAGAAGTTGTCTCTTTGGGAGCACCTCTGAACAGAAATACTGTACAGTGACCTGGTTCCAGACACAAAAACTACATAGATAAATGTGAATTTTATCTCATTTCAAGGAGTTTATTAGCTTGCATGATGACCTTTGGAAATATCTCCTCCCCCCAGATTGCCAGTATAAAAAAATGCCCAAGGGAAAGATAACATTGCTACAGGGGTAGGGATCATTGTCTAACCCCAGAGGCATAGAGGGCCTAAAATGCAAAACACAAGTGAGATGAGAATTGTCCTTCTGTGACAGGATCTACTATTACGTGCTCGTGGGACCTGTGGGAGCTGAAACTATCTCTGTGTGGGCTCTCATGGCACAGACAATGTTACAAATGAAAAGGAAATCCCCGTCATTGTTATCCTTGCAAACCCTTTTGCAGCCGTAGCTCTGGGTCAGCACTTGTCAACAGACTGCAGAATCCAGGGAGGAAACTCCAGAAAAAAATTCTGTTGTGCAAAGGCTTCAAAAATCACCAAGAAATTGCAAGATTCTAATCAAAGAGACCCAAACTAGGAAGGACATTCTTTCAGTGGGCAGGCATTGAGAGCACTTGCAAGGAGTGGAACCAAAGCTAAAAGGAGTGTAAAATTGGCCAAGCATTATCTGTTTCTAGAACAAAACTTGACAAGACCAGAGTGAAGCAACATTATAGAAAGCTTGGGAGAGTATTGCAAATGACTGGGCAGGAGGAACAAAAAGCTGAAGCACCTCCAAGAACACACAGATAAAGATAGATAGGTAGATAGATAGATAGACAGACAGACAGACAGATCTCTGTGTATTGAGATAATCAGGATTAAAATGCCACCTTAGGCATAATCCACAGCGCCCATCTGGGCATTGGGAAAGGCAAGAAAACAACCTAAGGCATTTTATTTTAGTTTTATTTTGGACTGAAGGATGCCACAGATGGTCAAGGGTTAAACCCAAGGTCTCCTATGAAGGAAATACTGAACTACAGTGAAAACTTCTCCTTAGGTGTGAAATGCACCGTGCAAACACAACAAACACACACACACTGGAATCACGTGTCCCATTCCTCTGGTTCTGGACCCCAGATTGATGCATTTCCATTTCAGCTCAGTGGAAAAGGTGCTCCTTGGCCTCTCACACCCCTGACAGTGCCTGTGCCCTGGCCAAAAGGGGCTGTCACACAGCAGTTTTGTGCTGCCTAATTGAGCTGCTGGGTGATGCTGTGGCAGCAATGTAATAACACTTTATAAATCATATTTGTTTGGAGTGGGATTCCTGATGGGTTAATATCTCACAAATAGGCCATGATTGCTCTCATTTCTAGGTTACACACAACATCTAATCCTCCCGCTATTCAGGGGCACTGGCTCAGATGCTCTCTGAGGCCCCAGACAAAAAACCACTCTCGGCTGGAATTTGGTAAATTTGTTGACCCATAAAACCCAAGCAGAACAAAAGTAGTTGTAAAATGTTACAGAAGTACTTACAAAAGGAAAGTTATAAAAGTAAACTGGTTGGAAACAAAGCAGGAAGCCATTACCTTAAACACACCCTTCCTAACTGCACAGCCAGCAAAGACAAAGCCTGGTAAGGAACACATTGGATCCATCCCTTTGCCCACGGCCAAATAAATGCAGGGAGTGTGTCCAGTGCTGTCAGTCGCTCCTGTCTCTTGGCAGGGACCTGGAGCCCAGACATGGCTCCAGAGCTGGGCATCCGTCTCGTGGAACCAACTATGCAAATAGTTAATTTTTTCAAGCTGACAACCAAACTTCAAAAAACCTCACAACAATACTGGTGGCTTGGATCAACCCAAGAATAGTCTTCACAGCAAAACAAAATTACCATTTCACACTCTGAGGAGGAAATTAGATTTGTTACAAAATGAAAGCGCTTTGTTGCAAAATGTAGAAATGAAACATTTCTGGGGTGGCTGAAAAAAAAATCCATTGAATCTGAACTAAACTCACAAATAATTTTGGCTCCTCAACTTCACACAAAGAGCCTCTTGGCTGATTACTGTAATTCTTAATTAGGAATGAAGCTGCACTCACTGAAGGAGGGGAAGTGTGGGTATCACAGATGCCACCCCCTGAGGAGCACACCCTGAGAGCTCTGTGCTCACTGTGCCCCTGCTAACCCTGCCAGAAGGAGAATCTGTACCCCGGGGCAGGGAGTCCTGGTGCATGAGGCTGGCTTTGCCCAGCCTGAAGGGAGAGGTGTCCCAGTCCTCCTCCCAGGAGGGGACAGGGGACAGTGCACAGCCCCCACAACCCTCCTGCCCTCCACACAGCTGCATCTCCTGCTCAAGGGAACCAAAACGTGAAGGAAATGGGCTCTCACCCAGACACAGTTAGGATGCAACAGAGAAGATCACATCCTTCTAAGATTACTTACTTCTCTGGAGAACAGTGAGTATGAAGGATGAGTAGGAAAAATGTCACAGCAGCAGGTCCTCAGCTGTGGCACTTGCTCTGACAAGCAGGAGAACAAACAGGGAGCAACTACTTTAAAAACTAGATGCCAACTCAGAGGGAAACAAACCCACAGAAAGGTTTTACTCAAGTAGGATGAAAAGAAGACATGGATGGAGAGGAGGAAAAATGCTCTTCCCATTGTGAACACTTGGAAATCAGGACCAGAATATGATGGACATAGTTGGACTTGGAGTGTTTAAGTGAATGCAACTCATCAAATGCTCAAAATTATTCATATGCTGCATGGAGGTTTGAGGCTGCAAGTTCCCGTGCCCCAGAGAGCCCCCACAGTGCTGGCCTGGGGCACACCTGCAGCACAGCAGCACGAGAACGAGTTGGCAGCTGGACAGGAGGCTTCAAATACTGGCCAGGACCTGATGATGCTACACGAGATGGGAGCCACAAACCACGTCAAAAGCCCCAGTTCAGTGTGATATTCTAATTGTCTTCTGCTCCCATTTCTTCCCCGCTCCTCATTTTTGCTTTATCCCATTTTTTTTTTGTTCTGTTGCCTGAATGTACTTCTGGAGTCCCTTGCCATGGCAACACCTGCAGGTGAAGGCAGAGCTCATCATGCACAAGCTTTGCCAGTGCTGAAGAGGTAACTAATCACTCCACAAGTAGAGAAGTGCTATCTGCAGACACCCATGAACCATTTGCAAACGTGGGTGTCCCTGAAGCAGCAGCAGCTTCTCACAGGTGTTCCATGCAAGCCAAGGCACTTCTCCCCTGCCTGCATCTCTCACGTTCCTTGCCTGTGCTGCTTCACACAGAGCTGCAAACTCGCAGCTGGGCAGGGCTGAGGAGACGAGTCTCTCCTGCAGCCATGAACACGTGACAGGCTCCAACTGCAGGGAAGGGGCTCCCAGAGCACAGGAGTGGCCACAGGTGCCCTCAGGGGAGGCTCAGCCACGAGACTGGGGCAGAGAGACCCAACCTCATG